>JAODAL010000960.1:0-259420 GCA_025379985.1 Phyllomedusa bahiana
CTTTATGGTACCCCCGGGGCAAGAATTAACATGCATGTCAATGGGGCTGGCCGGGTGTCGCCCCCCCCCCCTGTGCTTTGGGAGCACATGCTGATTAGCGCGTTCTTCCAAAACACCCGGCGTATTGGGGCGCGTACTGTACAAGCTCAATTAGCCGTTTGTATATGCCCTTGTATTGACACTGAAACAGGAATGTGGTCGGAAACAGGACTAGGGCACAGACTCAAGACTTGAGCATGGGCACAAGACTGTAGAACAATTACCAGTTGTATCCATAAGGGCAAGACGAAAACAGAGTGCTGGAGCAGGCCAGGTAATAACCAGAATATGACTTGGAACAGTGTAGTCTGAGTCCACAAGATACTGGTGCTGAACAGAACCTAAACAGTGGCTGTACTGTGATAACACTCATCTAAATGAGATACATGAGTTGAATATATATGACCTTAAAGAGTCCATTAAAACAACTGCTTAGTAACAGAGGCCTGAGAAAATTTAGAGTTAAACTGATTTCACACTGTATTTTTTACATGGATTTTGCACCTATATTTGTCAGCCAAAATGTGGATTAAAACCTACAGACAGATAGAAACACATGCACCTCTTCGGTGTTTGGGACCCATACCTGGTTTCGGTTTACAAATACTGATGCATAATATGCAATAAAAAAATAACTGTATGTGAACACAGTCTTACCCTTTGCTTTTCTGGTATAGCAAGGTTTAGCTGAGCAATAAAGACAAAAATACACAGGAATAACTCATTAACAGGGTGAACACACAACGGAGAGAGGATAGTGTTTGCAGCAGGTTTATCGAAAGCAACCTTCCACTGGATTGTAATTTATAATTTTCGTAAGGAGTCATTCTGAAAAGTTGAGCATCAGAGCAATATTAATAATGAAAAAAGTCTAAAGTCCAAACACTTATCCACAAAGTAAATGTTCCCTCTAAGTAACACTCAATTTTTTAAAACTGCATAGATGTAAACATATGTGATTTTTTTTATGTATCTTTATAGTGGTCACTGCTTTGTTTTTAAGATACAAAATTTTAAAATCCTTTGTGTACATGTAGGGGTAATTATTAAAACTAGAAGAGCTTAAAGGGTTGTCCCAAGTTTGACAATTTTCACCTATCCTTAGTGGCCAAATTAAATGATCAGTGTGGCCCCTATTGCTAGGACCCACATTGATAATGAGAATGAAGGTACAAAAGACCCAGCAGACTCAGACTGGCCCACAGGGGAGTAGGGAAAACCCTTGCTGGGCCCCTGGCCATTGTGGAGGCACTGTGCAGGTCTGGGGCTGCTTTTCAGGGAGAAAGGAAGGGAAATAGAAGCAGAAAGTAAGAGGCAGATGGCAGTCATGTACATTAGCTGTAGGGTTGGCCCCAGGAATCAGCTCCACTGTCAGGCCCCAAGAATCAACTCTACTGGTGGGTCTCCTTGCAACCCAGTCTGAAACTGAGCTCCGTTTTTGGGGGAGGGTGGTCCCGCCTGTGCCGTTTTTTTCTTTTAAACTGTTTTTAACGGTGTTTTTTTAAAAAAGGGGGGGCCGAAATTGGCCAAACCCGCCTTTTTAACCCCTTAGAGCTTAGACACACTTGGGGAGAAAACTCCAGGTAGTGGCACGTCTGACAGCCCTCCCAACGCATTACCACCCCCAAATGCCCCTTTTAAAGGGGACAACCCAATGGTTTTTGGGAAATGGGAAAAAATTATTTTGACACCCCTGTTCTATGGGATCGCTGAATATAGTGAAGCGCACAAGAAGTGCATTCAATCATGTAGACTGTAAAATCGCTGTGATGATGTAACTATAAATGGAAACAACAGAAAAAACTTTTCTAGTCACCATCATATATTTACAAATCATATAGCGGTTCTGACCGCAAGAGTAACTATCACAGGTCTTAAACCCCTCATTACTCATATCCTGTTTCTTAGTATGAAGACTTGGGGACAAGTCAGTATCCAGGGACTTACCCCTCTTTAAAACAAGGGGACAACCACCACTCAGAATCTCTGCTAAATTTTGGGATCCGAATGAGAGGGGCAAATTGATTTAACGAAGGGGAATTCGTTTAAAAATTTCGGGAAAAACTTGGGTTCTGAACGAAAGTCAAGTTTGGGTAATTGGGGTGAACTAAGTGTGCTTTTGATTGATAAAATGGTGCGAGCACAGGCGTTACATGGGCAAAAGCACTCTGGGGGGAAAAAGGGTATAGCCTGCATGACATGTGCAGGAAAAAACCAATCAGAAGGGGCGGAATTTCTTTTCATCCCCGCACATATAAGTCCGGGGGACGCGGGAGCCACACCCTCTCATTTTACTGATCAGGAAAGGGTGCTGCCCGGGATTGTGATACTCTTATGGAGAACTGATTTTTATCAGCGTTTTTTGGGGGGTGTTCAGCTTGTCTCAGAGACTGCTTCTCTTAATGTTTTTTTTGTTTTTTTTGGGGTATTGGATCTGAAGCCAGTGTGCGTCCATGCAGCTGCATTACTTTTTTAAGATTCGCCACAGACATTGAAACAAGGGGTTAAGCCAGTTCCTGTTTTTCATTTAAAGAAACGCTTTTTTTACAATACAAATCCCCATTTTCATTTTTGGCTTCAATTCTTTTCGCAATTTACATCCGGGGGTTAAATTTAAAAAATCGTTGTTCTGTGCTGTGGTGCTCCAAGAAACCGTCTTTTTCCCCCGAAAAAATTTAAAATTTTCCTGTCCCATAATTCAAAAGGAAAGGTTAAAATTAAAATTATTTCTTTTTTTGGTAGCGTAGAAAACACGCAATTGTAAAACCTACAACTAGTATTTTGTGGTGCTCAATTCTTTGCGCTTTTACATCCAGGGGTTTTTAAGCGTTGTTTTTTTGTGTGGTGATCCAAAAACCATCTTTTTCACGCCAAAAATTTTAAAAATTTTCCTGTACAAAATTTCCACAAGAAAAGGTTAATTCAATTTTTCTCTTGTTGCTTGGTAGAAAACCCCAAATTTGTAACACGTACAAAGCTTGTAGTTTCTGGCTGTAAATTCTTTTGCGCATTTACACCCAGGGGTTAATTAAGCTTTTTTTCTGCGGTGGTACCCCAAAGAAAACCGTATTTTTCACCCCCAAAAAATTTAAAATTTTTCCTGTACCTAATTCACAAGAAAAAGGTTAATTAAAATTTTTTTCTTGTTTTTAAAAGGTAGAAAAAGAAATTGTAACAGTTACAAGTGGGTTTTTGTGGCGCTAAATTTTTTTTCGCAATTTCACCCGGGGGTTTAATTAAAGTTTTGTTTTTCTGCTGTGGTGATCAAAAAAAAACCCGTTTTTTCACCCCAAAAATTCAATTTTCCCTGTACCATAATTCACAAGAAAAGGTTAATTAAAAATTTTTTCTTTTGTTAGGAGTAACACGAAATTGTAACACGCTAAAAGTTTAGTTTTTGGTGTCAATTTTTTTGCGCAATTTACATCCGGGGTTTAATTAAGCTTTGTTTTTCTGCGGGGGTGCCCCAAAAAAACCGTTTTTCACCGCCAAAAAATTAAATTTTCCGGCCCAAAATTTTCACAAGCAAAGGTTAATTAAATTTTTCTTTTTGTGTGCGTAGAAAACCCCAAAATTTGTAACCGTACAAAGTAGTAGTTTGTGGCTGCTCAATTTTTTTTGCGAATTTTACTCCGGGGGTTAAATTTTTGCTTTTTTTTCTGCGTTGACCCCAAAAAAACTTTGTTTTTCACCCCCACAGAGGAAAACCGTAGCATAAATTTATTTCCCAAGTTAATTTAAGCCCGTTTTTTGCTTTTTATTCATAAAAAAACAAGGTTTTTAAAAGGCATATCAATAAATTTTTTCCTGGGCCCCTTTTTGGAGGCAATTTATATCCAAGGTTACCAAGTTTTATGGGTTATTTGAGTAAAACGGGTTTTGTATTTATATATACAGATATCTTTATCAAATATGTCTGTACATTTTTTAAAAAAATTGTCAGAAGAGAGGTGGCAGGCTCTTCACCTGCGATGGCAGAGGCACAAAATTCCCCGGCCCCGGGGCGCACAGCAAGGAGACGCGGCGGGGGTCACTCGGTTTAGGCCCCAACTGCCGCTTATCTACGGCCGTGTGTGCTAGCAACCCAAGGGTTTTTTGTTTTTTGACTGGTCATCCACTTCCCCCCAGATAAACTGACAAAACCCCCGCCAAGATCGGTGGGAATCAGACAAACCTTAGTTGGCATGGCCCTTTAGCGGTCTGCGGCCCCCTGTCCCCCAACCCGCCTCTGTCCCATCCGGGTTTCCCCCAGCCAGAGATCACTAGTGGTTGGTCAGCACCCCTATTAGCGAGGGAAAAAATTTGAGGAGGGCAGTCAGCAGCTACTTGGCAGCAAGAAATGGGGCCAATACCCCCGCTTCTTTTCAGTAGGGGGCAAAGTAAGCTGTTGAGAGTGGCATGGGAGGGCTGTTGTGAGGGGGCAGCCTCGCATACCCAAAATGGGGATGAGGACAGCCGTGCGATAAACACAATAATGATGATGTAGCCCAAAAAAAACTTGGGAGGGGTGAGGAAAAGGGGTTCTCATCGTCAGGAAGAGGGGAGCTTGCGCTAAAACAGGGCGCAGCCACAAGTGGGGGTTTGGGGCCGTGAGCAGCAGGATAGGCAGTGTGAGGGGGGAGTCAAGCGGGGCCCGGGGGTTTTAAAAAACCCCCTTCGCAGGGCCCAAAAAAGTAGTGGCAAGGGGCTCAGCGAGGCAGCGGGGGCGTAGTCACCGTGCGGGGGCGTTGGGGGTAAATGATTACTCGGCGGTTGGCAGTTCGTTTCTAAGCACCGGAGTAGCCGAATATGGGTATATGTAGAAACTGTAGGCAGAAAGTGAATCGGGCCGGGGGCTAACGTTGGCACCACGGCCCTGCGTCAAAATGCAGCGTCACCTCCCGGTGGCCTGGGAGAAAAAAGGGGTCAGATTGGGGGTCCATCCGCCGCCGCAGCAACAGCAGCAGCGAGCCCCCATGACACGCATGCCATTGCAGCCAGTCAACTCCACCACCCCTGAGAAGGGGGGCTGTTTCTCTTTGAATCATCTCCGGTCCAGTCTCCTGCCTTTCTACCATGGCGCACAGGTTCAGGAGGCGATTGCAAGAGACAACAGTATGCGTCCAACCATCCCAAGGTGCTGAAGCTGACCGTACTCCCTTTTCCCAAATTGTTGGTGCTGGTCCCTCCCTTTCCAAATGGTGGCTCTGCACCTTCAGAGAAAATAATGGTTGTGCCGAGCCGGATGGAGGGTTCAAAACCGTAATTTCTTTTCCCCCAAAAAGGGAATACCCGCACTTATAAAAAATGTAGAACAGAAGGTGGGCCCGTCCTTAGTTATGGTTTGTTCCAAGGTGCACGCAGCGCGGATCTGGGGTTAAAAACGGTCAGGGCCAGTACTGTCCTTTAAGGCCCATTGGGGGGAATGTGCTTCCCGGGCCCAGGCACACCAACACTTTGGGCAGGAGATGCCGCTTTTCCTCCACGTTGTCAAACTGCGGGTCCTGCGCCCAAAGTCCGCCTCCTCCTCTCCCCACACCACCATCTAGCCTCCCCAAATACTGTCCATCTACCACATGGTAGGGCACAAGGGGGGTCACCAGTTTTTTACATGGCTTGCCTCGGCGAACGAAGTCACACAGGCAGAGGCGTAACTTGGAGCTCCTGGGCCCAGGTGCAAATAGTGAAATGAGGCCCCTCAGCTACCATGTGCCATTTAGAATGCTGTGATAGAAGGGACTTTGGGGCCCCCTCAGAGTGCAGGGCCCGGTAGCGACTGCTACCTCTGCACCCCCTGTAGCTACGCCCATGCACACAGGGGAGGAACTGTTCCGCGTCATGCAGCAAGAAATCGATGTGTGGCTTTCTCCGCGCCAACTGCAAATCGGAACCATGGTGACGGACAATGGGAGGAACATGGTGTCCGCGCTGCACTGAGGAGGGATGGTCCATGCGCCCTGCATGGCGCACGTGTTCAATCTGGTTGTGAAAAGGTTCCTGAAGTCTTCCACGATCTTCAGGAAGATTCTGAAAATGGCCAGGAAACTGTGCATGCACTTCATCCATTCCTACAAAGCCAGGAACACCCTCCTCGAGTTGCAGCGGCAGAAAGGCCTCCCCCAACACACTCTGATATGCGATGTTTCCACCCGTTGGAATTCCAGCCTGCACATGTTGGACCGACTGTATGAACAGAGAAAGGCCATTAACGATTTTTTGATGATCCAAGCGGACAGGAGTACTCCCCTGTGTAACTTTGATGTCAGCCAGTGGCAGTTCAGGCGTGACACCTGCCGTTTATTGAGGCCATTTCAGGAGGCCACATTATTTGTCAGTCGCCAGGGCTACGGGATGAATAACGTCATTCCACTGCTTCATGTCCTGGAACAGATGCTGAAAAATCTGTCTGGGCAGGGGACTGGAGACGTGGTGACTACATCTCTCGGCCACATGAGTCCGAGGGGGACTGAAATGGAGGAGGAGGAGGAGGAGGACATTGGAGCAGAAGCATTGTCTGGTGAAATGAGTGGATTTTACCAAGGTGACAAGAGAGGAGGAGCAGGAGCAGCTGGGGGAGGTAGATGGAGATGAGGAAGCAAGGCAGATGACCCGCAAGCACCGTGGGCAGTATACAGTGGAGATGGAGGCAGGAGCCCCTCGGAGTCACTTGTGCAGATGGCCCGCAGCATGCTGATTTGCCTGGCTGTGACAGCCGCATAGTTAGCATCCGGCAGGGGGATGACTTTCTGGCTCTCCCCCCTATTGGACCCTCGTTTACCGGTCCAAAATGGGAGCCTTTTTCCCAGCTTTTGAGAGGGGGGGACAAACTCAAATACTATTAGGGAAATCCTCCGTAGTCAGTTGGCCGCTGCCTATGTGCAGATCATCCCTCCTGACAGGTCTTCCCGGGGGTTCTTCAGCGCTCACGTTACTACAGCCGCGGCTGCTGGGTGAAGGGTGGGGGGTGGAGCAGTACCAGCTCCATCAGCAGCAACCTAAGTCTGGAGTCACTGATGAGCAGTTCCTTCCCCCGCCTAGTGAGGAGGGCAGTCACCAGCAGCAGCAGCAGAAGGACCTGGAGCAGACCCTGAACCAAAACAGGTGGTGGCCTACTTGGACAGCACTTTGCCCCCCCCAGTGAGGAAGATCCGCTGGACTACTGGGCAGCCAAACTGGATGTGTGGCCGAAACCCTTGCTGAGTTTGCATTTGGAGAAGCTGTCCTGCCCGCCAGTAGTGTGGCATCAGAGCGGGTGTTCAGTGGCGGGGGCCATCGTTACCCAAAAGGAAAACCCGCTTGTCCACGGGAAATGTGGAACGACTGACCTTTGTCAAGATGAATCAGGCGTGGATCGGCCAGATTTCCACACACCAATGCCTTAGGGGTCAGACTACATCAGCCATGACGCCTACCCAAACTGTGAGAAATGAGTCTGGGTTCAAAAATAAAATGCCTCAGCCACTAATCTGATGCCGCCACCCGCCTGATGCCACACATCTGCAGACAGTTTCTCCCTCTGCCACCAACCATCTTTACCAGGGACTGGTATTGCACCCACTCCACACTCTGACATTTTGCTACTCTGTGGCCTACTCCAAGTTTTTGCCACCTCCAAATGTCAAATTTTGCCACTGTCTGACCTCATGCTGCTGCTGTGGCTGCCCGCCGTGACCCTACACACTATGTCATTATCCCACCTGTGGCCTTTTCCGTTTTTTGCCCCTCCCAGAATGTTCATTGTCCCATGTCTGCCCTCTGCTGCTGCCGCCTCACCCCCCCACTCTCTGTCATTGTCCCACTCTGGGGGCCTACCCATTTTTGCCACCCCCAGAATGTCATTGTGCCATGTCTGACCTCAGCTGCTGCTGTGGCTGCTGGTGCCTACAACTATGTCATTGTCCCACTTGGGGGTATTCCTTTTTTTTCCACCTCCAGAATGTCATTGTGCCAGTCTGACCTCATGCTGCTGCTGTGGCTGTTGCCGTGCCGGGTCACACTGGTCATGCCCCACTCTGGGCCTATTCCATTTTTTTGCCCCTCCAGAAATGTCATTGTGCCACTGTTGCCCCTTTTTGCTGCTGTGTGCTGCTGCCGTGACCTCCATCTTGTCATTGTCCCATCTGGGGGCCTCTCCTGTTTTTTTGCCACCTCCAGAATGTCATTTGCCATGTTGACCCTCATGCTGTGCTTGGTGCTGCCGGACCTACACACTGTCATTGTGCCACTGTCTGCCCTCATGATACTGTGGCGATCCCCGTGACCAACAACTCTGTCATTGTGCCACTGTCTGACCCATGCTGTGCTTGACGGGGCCCTTCCCCCCTTTTTTAACCCCCTTTTTCCCCCCCCCACCACACTGTCATTAGCCACTGTCTGACCTCTTTGCTGCTTGGGGCTGCCCCGTGACCTACACCTTCATCATGCCCTGTTGACCTCATGCGCTGCGTGGTTTGCTGCCGTGACCTAAACTGTGTCTTTGTGCCACTCTGGGGCCCTACCCCTGTTTTTGCCACCTCTAGAATGTCATTGTGCCACTGTCTGACCCATGCTGCTGCTGCTGTTGATGCCGTAAAATCAACTTGTCATTGTGCCACTTTTTGGCCTACTCTTTTTTTTGCCCCCCTCCAAAATGTCATTGTGCCACCTCTGCCCTTCATGTGTTGGCTGCCGAGTCCCCTCCACACTCTGTCACTTTTTTGCCGCCTGAGCCTCGCTTTTTTTCCAGCTGTCGCTGGCATACTTTATCGGCTACATTCCCCTTCGTTTTTTGGTCAGTTTTGCCCTCTTAAGTGGCCAGGGAATTTTTGAGTGAAGCGATTTAAGAGCGGCGGCAGTTTACCCGGTGTATACTAAAAACAACATTGTATGAAGACCAACCCAAACTCCCCCTGCATTTTAAGATGGGACAACGTTCTACAGCAAACCCGCAGGGCTTGTGCAGCCCGGAAATGCTGTTTTATAAGGATTGTCCCGAAGTAATTGGAACAAAATTTTTTTTTGCGAAAATTGGCGAAGTCAACGGACCGAATTTCGGGAAATTTGCCCATCTCTAATCCTGATGCAACACAGGTAAGTAATTTTTTATTATATTAACAACTTGTTCATACTTTTTACTATGACAGTTACAAAACGTCACTATCTGTTCTGATGGAGGCATGACAGTTGTATGGTTAGATGTCAACAAATCATCTCTGCTTTTTTAGCTACTATTTCTGAAACTCTATTAAGCATGCACCTCGGATATTTTCTTCATGAGAGATGCAGAGGTACAAGGAGCAGACATCACACATAAGCCACACATAATTAGTTTTCCATTGGAAATTCTGAAAAATATTTAATACGTGCTTGCTGTCTCTAATGCACCCAGCACCTGAACCACTAGTAGCTGTAAGAGGGGATCGATCCAAGCTCAGACCAATGAGATGTACAGTGAAGGAAATAATTATTTGATCTCTTGCTGATTGTGTAAGTTTGACCACTGACAAAGACATGAGCAGTCTATAATTTTAAGGGTAGGTTAAATTTAACATTGAGCGATACAATATCCAAAATAAAATGCAGAAAATCATATTGTATAAATTATATCCATTTATTTGTATTTTGCTGAGAGAAATAAGTATTTGATTTTCTACTAACCATTAAGAGTTCTGGCTCCTAAAGACCAGTTAGATGCTCCTAATAAAATTGTTACCTGCATTAAAGACAGCTGTCTTAACTAGTCACCTTTATAAAAGACTTCTATCCACATACTCAATCAGTCAGACTCTAACCTCTATAACATTGGCAAGACCAAAGAGCTTTCTAAGGATGTTAGGGACCAGATTATAGACCTGCACAAAGCTGGAATGGGCTACAAAACCATAAGTAAGACGTTGGGTGAGAAGGAGACAACTGCTGGTGCAATAGTAAGAAAATGGAAGAAATGCAAAATGCTGTCAATCGACATCAATCTGGTGCACCATGCAAAATCTCACCTCGTCTGGTATCCTTGATCATGAGGAAGGTGAGAGATCAGTCTAAAACTACACGGGGGAACTTGTTAATGATTTCAAGGCAGCTTGGACCACAGTCACCAAGAAAACCATTGGTAATACATTACGCCGTAATGGTTTAAAATCCTGCAGTGCCTGCAAGGTCCCCCTGCTCAAGAAGGCACATGTGCAGGCTTGTCTGAAGTTTTCCAATGAACACCTGGATGATTCTGTGAGTGATTGGGAGTATTTGCTGTGGTCAGCACATCACCTTGAGTAGCCACTTCAGAGGTAGCGACCTGGGAGTCCCCCACACCTGCATTTTTCTCTGTGACAATCAGCATGATTCAAGAGTTAGTGTTGAGCGATTTTTATCGACAAAGTTGAAATCGGCAAGGTTTTTATGGTGATCGAAATTTCCAGATCATGCGATAATTAAGGTTAAATCTGAGCATCATCTATTAAGATCGCGCCTTTTTTCGGCGCTTCCTGTAATTTTGGCGGCAGCAAATCAGATTACAGAATAGAGCAGGGTGAGATGTGTGTGTGCGACGTCATGACTGGTATGTGTATGGTTGCGATTGGCTGGAAAAATCACATGACCTCGTTTTACATAGAACAGTGTTCCCTGTTTCAGCCTCAGTGTCTCTCAGCGTCTCATAGGGATAGGACCTGCGCTCTGCCTGTGGCCAAACAGCTCAGCGAAATTAGTCTATTTCTGCACAGACAAAACCTCTACTATTAGCTGTGATCCTTCCAATTTAGTTAGATTAGAGATTTGAAGATTTTATGTAGTTAGCTAGAGAATTTTAAAGCAGCATCTACCGCTGTAAATTCAGGCGGTGGCGGGGGAGGGGGGGGGGGCCGCGGCGAACACAGACAAGCTCTATCTATAAAGAACACTGGATAAAGTTCACCGAGACTTAGTGTAGACATTGTAGTGGAATATCTTTATTATTAACAGTTTGCTATTGAAATATTTTCCTGGATATTGGGCAGCCTGAACTTATATTGGATACACATCATTTCTAGTAACTGCAGGTCTCTTTGTTAGCTGCAAAACTCCACTTTTATTATCAGTATACATTTCAGATAGGTGTTTTTTTCAATTTATACCAACATACACCTGTGACTGTTTTGATATATCCACCACATTCATTGCAGTTAAATTTAAATCGCAATCTTGTAGTCAGCACAGGTTGTTTGTTGCAAAAATACGTTGTATTATACAAAACATCACAGTTTCGTGTTTTTGACTTTTGCGCACCCAGCATTGTTCATTGACGCAGCATCTACGTAAATCTTAAAACAGCAATTCTATATTCACCACAGGTGAATTGAAAGGTGCAAAAAATATCGTTTATTATACCAAAACATAACAGTTACGTGTTTTTTGACATTTGCACACCAGCATTGTTCATTGACGCAGCATGTACGTAAATCTTAAAACAGCAATTATCTATTCACCACAGGTGAATTGAAAGGTGCAAAAAATACTGTTTATTATTAAAAAACATATCAGTTACTTGTTTATTTACATTTTCACACCCATCTTTGTTCATTGACGCAGCATCTACGTAAATCTTAAAACAGCAATTCTATATTCACCACAGGTGAATTGAAAGGTGCAAAAAATATCGTTTATTATACCAAAACATAACAGTTACGTGTTTTTTACTTTGGAACACCAGCATTGTTCATTGACGCAGCATCTACGTAAATCTTTAAAACAGCAATTCTATATTCACCACAGGTGAATTGAAAGGTGCAAAAAATACGTTTATTATACCAAAACATAACAGTTACGTGTTTTTTGACTTTTGCAGCACCCAGCATTGTTCATTGACGCAGCATCTACGTAAATCTTAAAAGAGCAATTCTATATTCACCACAGGTGAATTGAAAGGTGCAAAAAATATCGTTTATTATACCAAAACATAACAGTTACGTGTTTTTTTGACTTTTGCACACCCAGCATTGTTCATTGACGCAGCATCTACGTAAATCTTAAAACAGCAATTCTATATTCACCACAGGTGAATTGAAAGGTTCTGTGACTTTTATAACCTAAGTGTGTTGCCTAAGATGTAGCACGTATCCATTTGACTGTTGTGGATGTTAAATTCAGCTTCTCCAGCCTTGTTTGGGTGTAATAATGAAGGTGTTGTTGCTCTCCCATAGACTTTAATGGTCATCGCTCATAATCGACGCTCACTATCGAAAAACCTTATTGATAGCGGCCGAGTACCGACTATCGATCGATCTCTATAGCCAACGCAATCGCTCAACACTATTCAAGATCAGACACTTGTACTTGACCCTGAAGGTACTGTAGGTGATGACTGTAAAACTTAGAACAACTCCTTTAAGATGTTACTACGTACTTTTTAAACATGAAACTCAATAACAATACAGTGGTCCTCATTTACTATTCTGGTTGCAGCAGAGAAGTGTCCTAAAATGCGACAAAAGGTGACACTTTAGTTGCTGTATGTCACATTTTGTCGTAGACACACTTATTATAAACATTAGATGCCTTTTCGACATTTTTGCCATAACTGTGTGGCTTCATGGACAATGTATATGACTTTGTGGGAAAGGGGGCATGGCAACAATGTAACATGCTGCGGCAAAAATGTGGCAACATTCTGGTGTAAAAAGTACAACTAATAGTTGGTCTAAAAATCTAGAAAAGTCTAAAGATGCTAAACACTATAAAGATATACTAAGGATCAGCACAGTGTTAAATTGTGAACATTCATTTTAAATGTTAAAACTATGGGTATACATTCATGGTATTTGATGCTTTGAAAATCAGAGTGGTTGCAAAAATTCTTAACTTAGGAACTTGATAATTTTGGTCTTTCCACAAAAAAATATATATATATATTTTATGAAAATAGTTTAGTTTGCTTGACAGGTTATAAATTCTTTGCTAAGTAGATTTTTGCAATTACTGTTAAATGTGACTAATGTATTGACCTGCTCTGGTAAATCTCATCATATCCATTAGTTTTAAACTTGATGATTGTCATTTTTACACTTTCCTTTTTTACTTATTGGTCTTTAATAATATAAATAATAAAACACAGGGGAAAATATATTAAATAGTGGTTGCTAGATACATATAGGTTACTTTACTTAACTTACATACACTATGTAGTTGAATTAAGAGAAAGCAAATTCTGAATCAGCATCTGGTCTGCCCTGTGGTTGTACTATTGGTTAACTGCCTCGTCGTAGGTAGGCCACCCAGGTTGCTTGCTATCTAAAAATCATGCAATGCAGAGAATGCAGATCAAAGTTGGGAGATTTTTTACAAAAATAGAGTTCTGACTGCTATAGAGGTATACAACATTTAGAAATTAATCAAAACAGAATTATGGGCCAATTCTGATTAAAAAGCCAAGCAGCAGAAACAACCTGCAGTTCATCAGTATCCCAGAATCTAAAACCCTGGACAACCTGGCAAACTATTTCACAAATGATCTGGCAGGTGCACTGGAGCTGTTTCTCCTGAGAGACCCCCTAATAGTGGAAAATGTCCACAGGATGGGCATCTATGGGGAACAGGGTGGCAGACCTAAGCCAGTCATTGCAAATTTCCATAATTGGACTGTCAAAGAACAGGTCCTAAAAGCCTACAAGCAAAAAGAGAGCTGAAAGTAAAACGCGATAAGATCTTAATATTCTAAGACTTTCCAAGTCTCCTTAAAACGAAAAGCTTATCATTCTGTATGCAAATTTCTGCACAAGAATAATATCCATTTTCAGTTATTGTATCCGCCAAAATTGAGGGGCCAGGATAACAGCCAAATAGTTAGTTATGGCTCTCCAGAAGAAGCGACCAGAAGATTTCTAAGAGAGGAGCCTGAATAATTCACAATACACCATGTGACTACAGTGTTGGGCCCTTGTTACGGATATGGACCTTAATTTCTTTGGAAACGAGTCTAAAAGTTAGAATTTAATGCTTACTCAAATATCAGGTTACATGGGATGCCTATTTTTATGTTCTTTTTCCTGCTGATACTGTTGTGTTTACTTATTTTGAACAAAAACTTGTTTAATGGAATTGTAGCACTTAAAATAATAACCAACCCAAATTGCTCCACTGGAGTTGTTGTGGCTCGCTATCCTTTCCCGTTCCCTTTGGATTACAGGGGTATTCACTGGGATGCCCTGGATCATCTTTCTCTATGGTTTGACTCATTGCGGGTTCCGTCTTTTCTGGATTCGGGATGAGTATCACTAACTTTGTGCTGACAGATAATCCCTCTGTATCTGAGTTTAACATTATCTCCTAGAATGTAGCAGGCCTCAACATCCCTGAAAAAGGAGAAAAGTTCATTGGAAAGAGGATAATCACATACCCCTGAGGGCACACTGGCTGGATCCTCCAATACTAGCAAATTACAAAACTAGGACTCGGGGAATCGCCATATATTTTCACACAGATATAGTGCAGGCAATAACTGGCCAAGACAAAGAAGGGAGATTTATCTATCTTAGGGTCTCCATTGCAACAAGACATACACTTCATTGACTCTCTATCCACCTAAAGCTCCGAATGAAGCATTTTTTTGTAGAACTTAGAAATTTTCTGCTCCAAAGGAACCATACAGATTTAATAATTATAGGACACTCTAATCTGACCCCAAATTCCTCAATTGATAGGTCAAATAGGTCACAGGAAGGGGAGACATTTAACCACTCCATTGTGAACTTTATGGATAACTTAGGAATATGTGACCACTGGAGAGCTACCAATTCGACAGACAAAACATATACATTTAACTCAGCAGTCCACGATACATTCTCAAGGATTGATTTCTCACTAATTTCTATATCTTTATACTCTAAAGTGGTCAAATCTGATATACTGCCCATCGTCATCTCGGATCACTACCCCATACAATTGGTCATGGGCATTACACTGTCCATTAATAAGTCTAGAACATGGAGTATCCTGAAACACTTATTTGATTAAAACGATTTCAAAAACTTCTTAACAACTAACTGGAAACAATTTACAACACAGAACATGAGGAGGATCCCCCTCCTACTATGGATGACTGCAAAAGCAGTACTATGTGGGTTTATCATAAGTTATGTGTAGCGGGCGACGCCGCGCTCCGGCCCGCGGGCCGCAGGCGCACCCGTGCCCCCTCTCTGGGATCCCTGCCCGGGACGGGTGGCGCTGCTGGCCGCGGGACCGGCCGCGGGCGCGCTCGCTCCGGCCACTCACCTGACCTCGTTCCTGCTCTGTCGGCGTCCTCTGCCGGCCGCGGCGCGCGTGCCCATTCTCTAGCGCATACGCTCGTCCTCGTACATTGAAAGGGCCAGCGCGCCAATAATTGGCTGCTTGCCAGGTGCTGCCCCTATATATTGGTGACGTCAGCGGGACTTCCTTTGCTGGATCTATGTTGCCCCGTGCCCTAGAGAAAGCGTTCCAAGCATATCTCGCCTTACCGTGTACCAGACCCCTTGCTACGTTTCTCGACTCCGAACCTCTGCCGCCTGCCCTGACCTTCTGCCTGTCCACGACCACGAACCATTGCCGCCTGCCCTGACCTTCTGCCTGCCCACGACTACGATTCTCGGACTACGATTCTGTACCACGCTGCACCTCGGCCGCCACCGCAAGCAAGTCACGTCAGGGGGGACGACCTGGTAGCCTCACGCCGCAGCAAGTCCATCCTGCTTTGCGGCGGGCTCTGGTGAAAACCGGGGGCTACTTAGATTCCGTTCCCTGGCGTGGCTTAGCTATCATCGCTTGCGGTGGTCCAGAGGGTCCACCACCCAGCCGTTACAGTTAGATCCAGCCATGGACCCCGCCAAGGTGCCCTTGCCAAGTCTTGCGGATCTCACGAACATTGTCGCCCAACAGTCGCAGCAGATCGCGCAACAAGCGCAGCAATTGGGTCAGCTGTCCGCCATGATGCGCCAATTGCTGGCGTCTCAGCAGCCGCAACCTGCCTCTTCGCCAGCGGTTCCTATAGCCCCTGCCGTCCCGCTGGCAACCGTGGGCCCGAAGCTTCGCCTTCCTCTACCCTCCAAGTTTGACGGGGACTCGAAGCTTTGCAGAGGTTTCATCACGCAGTGTTCCATGCACGTGGAGCTGATGGCCGACCAGTTTCCTACCGAAAGGTCAAAGGTGGCGTTCGTGGTGAGCCTGTTATCCGGGAAGGCCCTGGCCTGGGCGACGCCTCTTTGGGACCGGAATGATCCTGTGACCGCAGACCTACAGGCCTTCCTCTCAGAATTCCGCAGCGTCTTCGAGGAGCCTGCGCGTGCGTCTTCTGCGGAGACCGCGCTACTGAACCTTCGTCAGGGGGACTCCTCCGTAGGAGATTATGCGGTCCAGTTCAACACCCTAGCCTCAGAGCTGGCATGGAATGACGCCGCTCTCTGCGCCACTTTCAAGAAGGGCCTATCAAGCAGAGTAAAGGACGCACTGGCAGCAAGGGATCTTCCATCTTCGTTGAGCGAGCTCATCCACCTGGCCACACGCATTGACGTGCGTTTTGCAGAAAGACAGCAGGAGCTCCGCCAGGAGCGTGATTCGGCACAACCTCGCCGTCTACCTCGTCTGGCTCCTGTGTTCCAGAGATCTCCACTGCCTCCTTCTCAGGTTTCCACCGAAGAACCCATGCAGGTGGACCGGGCTCACTTGTCTGAGTCTGAGCTGTCCCGCCGTCGGATGGAGAACCTTTGTCTCTACTGCGCCAGTCCGGATCATTTTCGTAGAAGTTGTCCGCAGCGTCCTCAGCGGTCGGGAAACGCTCGCACCTAGGAGCCGTAGGAGAGGCGTCCCTAGGTGCTCAGTCTTCCTCTCCACGACTGATGTTGCCAGTGGAGGTAACGACGGACGCTGGCCTATCTCTTCGAGTCTCGGCCTTCCTGGACTCCGGTTCTGCCGGGAACTTCATTCATGCCTCCTTGGTGTCTCGCTATCGCGTGCCAGTCATCCGCTTGGAAAAGCCTTTGCTCATCTCTTCAGTCAGCGGGGAGCTTCTCAGCGACTCCATCCAGTTCATCACCCGGCCCGTTACCCTCCAGGTAGGGGTCCTACGCACGGAGAAGATCTCCTTTCATGTCCTGCCTCGCGCTTCTTCGGCAATCCTGTTGGGGCTGCCCTGGCTGCAACGTCACGCCCCTACGCTTGATTGGAAGACAGGTGAAGTTCTACGCTGGGGATCGGAGTGCCAGGATCTCTTTTTGGTGGCACCACGCCCGGTGTTCATCTCTCCGTCCCAGTCATCCGTCAAGCCTCTACCGGGTCTGCCAGCGGAGTACCAGGATTTCAGTGATGTGTTCTCGGAGAAACAGGCTGAGAGGCTACCACCCCATCGGCCATATGACTGTCCCATAGACCTCCTTCCCGGAACCAGTCCTCCACGGGGTAGGATCTACCCGCTGTCCGTGCCCGAGACTCAGGCCATGTCGGCATATATACAGGGGAATCTGGCAAAGGGGTTCATACGCAAGTCCTCCTCGCCCGCCGGGGCTGGCTCCTTTTTCGTCCAGAAGAAAGACGGGTCTCTTCGGCCGTGTATCGATAACAGGGGGCTGAACAAGATCACGGTGAAGAATCGTTACCCTCTACCCCTGATATCGGAGCTCTTTGATCGTCTTCATGGTGCCAAGGTGTTTACTAAATTGGACCTGCGCGGTGCCTATAACCTCGTCAGAATTCGTGAGGAGGACCAGTGGAAAACGGCTTTCAACACCCGGGACGGTCATTTCGAGTACCTCGTGATGCCTTTTGGGCTATGCAACGCCCCAGCCGTGTTTCAGAAATTCGTCAATGACGTATTCAGAGACTTGCTGTACACCTGCGTCATAGTGTATCTGGACGATATTCTGATTTTTTATCCTGACACACAGACTCATCGGGTACAAGTACGCCAGGTCCTGTGACGTCTGCGGAACAATCGACTGTATGCTAAGCTGGAGAAGTGTCGGTTCCACCAGGACAGTCTTCCATTCCTTGGGTACAAAGTCTCCGATCGTGGTCTGCAGATGGACCCAGCTAAACTTTCCGCGATCCAGCCGTGGCCACGCCCTGTCGGTCTTCGGGCGATTCAATGCTTCCTGGGTTTTGCCAACTACTACCGGCAGTTTATTCCCCACTTTTCTTCGCTGGTGGCTCCCATCGTGGCCCTCACCCGAAAGAATGCCAATCCGAGATGTTGGTCCCCGTCTGCTGAAGAAGCATTCTCTCAACTGAAGTCAGCGTTTTCTTCAGCACCTATCCTGGTTCGCCCGGATCCGGATAAGCCCTACAGCCTGGAGGTGGATGCCTCTTCCGTGGGAGCAGGGGCGGTCCTGACCCAGAAGGGTCCTAAAGGCAAAACGGTTACTTGCGGCTTTTTCTCCAGGACCTTCTCGCCGGCGGAACGTAACTATACCATAGGAGATCGGGAACTGCTGGCCATCAAATTGGCTCTGGAGGAGTGGCGACATTTGCTGGAGGGGGCCCGTCATCCTTTCGACGTCTTCACGGACCACAAGAATCTTCAGTACCTCCAGACTGCCCAGCGTTTGAATCCTCGCCAGGCCAGGTGGTCTCTCTTTTTCTCTCGCTTTGACTTCAGGATACATTTCTGGCTGGCCGAGAAGACCGTTAAGGCTGATGCCCTCTCCCGAGCCTCTGACGTTACTGGAGAGGAACCGATGTCCCAGCACATTATTGCGCCCGAACGGCTGGTCCACGCGGCTCCTGTGGATCTTCGGAGGGTACCACCGGGCAAGACCTACGTTCGTCCGGCGCTCAGACGGAGAATTCTGGAGTGGGGGCATAGTTCTCGTCTGGCTGGTCACCCCGGGGTACGAAAGTCCCACGCCCTCATCTCACGGCGCTACTGGTGGCCAACCCTGCCCCAGGACATCAAAGACTTTGTTCTCTCCTGTGTCACGTGTGCCCGGAACAAGGTTCCACGCCATAGGCCCTCGGGCCTCTTAGTCCCTCTGCCCGTCCCAGAGTCTCCATGGACACACATAGGCATGGACTTCATCACGGACCTTCCGCCCTCTTCGGGGAATTCTGTCATCTGGGTGGTCACGGACCGATTCTCTAAAATGTCCCACTTCGTGCCACTCCCTGGTCTTCCCTCGGCTCCACAACTGGCAGGACACTTCTTCCAGCATATTTTTCGTCTGCATGGATTACCCTTGCATATCGTGTCTGATCGGGGCGTCCAATTTGTCTCCAAGTTCTGGCGGGCCCTGTGTTCTCGCTTGCAAGTTAAATTGGACTTTTCCTCTGCCTACCATCCCCAGACTAATGGTCAAGTGGAGAGGGTGAATCAGATATTGGGCGAATACCTGCGCCATTTCACGTCCGGCCGTCAGGACAACTGGGCCGAGCTGCTGCCGTGGGCTGAGTTCTCCTACAACCATCGGGACTCTGATTCTACGGGCGTTTCTCCATTCCTGGTGGTCTACGGTCGTCACCCACGCCCACCCCTCCCCTTGGCTATGACTTACGAGGTTCCCGCTGTGGACAACCAAGTGCAGGACATCAAGGCCATCTGGCGGGAGACTCGACTTGCCTTAATCCGGGCCTCTGCTCGCATGAAGACCCAGGCCGACAAGAGGAGAAGGTCTCCTCCCACATTCCAGCCAGGGGATAAGGTGTGGCTCTCTGTCAGATACGTACGCCTAAAGGTCCCCAGCTATAAGTTGGGTCCGCGGTTTCTGGGGCCTTTAAGGGTGCTCCGTCAAATTAATCCAGTGTGCTACAAGCTCTGCCTACCCCCTTCTCTTCGGATTCCCAACGCCTTCCACGTCTCCCTCCTAAAGCCCCTGGTCTTGAACCGGTTCTCTCGGATGAGTGCGTCTCCTTCTCCGGTGGTTGAGTCTTCCGATGTATTTGAGGTCAAGGATATCTTGGTCATGAAGACCATCAGGGGTAAAAAGTTCTTCCTGGTCGACTGGAAGGGCTGCGATCCCGAAGAGAGGTCCTGGGAGCCAGAATCTAATATCTTGGACCAGGATCTTGTCCGCAGGTTCCTTCGGCCTAAAAATAGGGGGAGACCTAAGGGGGGGGGGGGTACTGTAGCGGGCGACGCCGCGCTCCGGCCCGCGGCCCGCAGGCGTACCCGTGCCCCCTCTCTGGGATTCCTGCCCGGGACGGGTGGCGCTGCTGGCCGCGGGACCGGCCGCGGGCGCGCTCGCTCCGGCCACTCACCTGACCTCGTTCCTGCTCTGTCGGCCGCGGCGCGCGTGCCCGTTCTCTAGCGCGCGCGCTCGACCTCGTACATTTAAAGGGCCAGCGCGCCAATAATTGGCTGCTTGCCAGGTGCTGCCCCTATATATTGGTGACGTCAGCGGGACTTCCTTTGCTGGATCTATGTTGCCCCGTGCCCTAGAGAAAGCATTCCAAGCATATCTCGCCTTACCGTGTACCAGACCCCTTGCTACGTTTCTCGACTCCGAACCTCTGCCGCCTGCCCTGACCTTCTGCCTGTCCACGACCACGAACCATTGCCGCCTGCCCTGACCTTCTGCCTGCCCACGACTACGATTCTCGGACTACGATTCTGTACCACGCTGCACCTCGGCCGCCACCGCAAGCAAGTCACGTCAGGGGGGACCACCTGGTAGCCTCACACCGCAGCAAGTCCATCCCGCTTTGCGGCGGGCTCTGGTGAAAACCGGGGGATACTTAGATTCCGTTCTTTGGCGTGGCTTAGCTATCATCGCTTGCGGTGGTCCAGATGGTCCACCACCCAGCCGTTACATTATGTGGGTACAAAATGCAAAACAATAAATAGTAAATTTCAAGAACTATATTCTA
Source organism: Phyllomedusa bahiana (assembly GCA_025379985.1). Taxonomy (NCBI): domain Eukaryota; kingdom Metazoa; phylum Chordata; class Amphibia; order Anura; family Hylidae; genus Phyllomedusa; species Phyllomedusa bahiana. The sequence goes on from JAODAL010000960.1 coordinate 20,794, forward strand.
ACCTTAGAGAGGCACAGTCTCACAGTCAGACTTGACAAAGGAAAAATTTGTTGATGCCTAGGGACTTCTAGGCACTTCTATATTTAATTTTTCATTTCACTTTCAGCATTTTTTTAAAATTCTTAAGTCCTGCAATTTTCACTTTGACCAATAGGCCTAATAATAGTCTGACACTTCTGTAGAGAGAGATTTTCAGAAGTCTGCTCATAATCAGTACAAGCAGAATCAAACTGAAAGGTTACTCCAATGTGAATAGATAAAACAGGATCCACCAGTCATAATAGGAGATAGTCACAGTTTGCCCTCTCCCCTCCCTGCACACTGACTTCTTCCCAGGTCACAGAGCATGCCTAGAAAACTCTGCTATAGAAGTTAATGGGACTGATCCTGTTCATAGAATCCTATGTACTTGAACCTGCTGCACAGGTGCAGTGCAGGCAACAAAGGTGCCCCCACAATCACATACAAACAACTGAACTGCGAAATCTACAATCAGAAAATCAAAAAATGGATAAGACAAAAACAATATGTATCAGTATCTAGTTTTAATTAGTAAAAAAAAATGGCAATACATCAATAGATTCCCTTTAATGGCACACTCCAGGTTTATTCTATATGGGTTGCAAATGATTGCATGTTGTTTCACTTTAGACACATTTTATTGAGGTTGCTTGCACTTTACATTCCACTTTGTTTCTGCTTCCTAAGTTACCTATTGATATATAAGGAAAAAACTTCTGAATTTAGGGATCATCTAATATTTTTATATAGCACCATATTCCATTTGGGGGTTATTGTTATAGATGAGTGAATTGATTCTAACGAAGTGGAATTCGTTTAGAATTTCAGGAAAACTTCAGTTCTGAATGAAGTCGAAGTTTGGGGTACGAAGTGTGCTTTTGATTGATTAAAGGGCTGCGAGCACATGGCGTTACATGCGGCAAAGCACTCTGGGAGGAAGAAGGGCATAGCATACATGACATATGCAGAGATGAAGCCACTCAGAGACCGGCGGGATTCTGTGACGTCACCGCACTATATAAGTCCGGGCGCGACGCTGGGAGCTCATACCGCTCTTACTGTACTGATTAGGGAAGGTGCTGCCGCGGCTGCTTGTGATGGCTCTTACTGAAGGACTGATTTTTATACAGCGATTTTTGGGGGGTGTCACAGCTTGTCTCTGAGACTGCTTCTCTTAACGTTCTAATTCTGATTTTGTGGGGTATTGGAACTGAAGTCCAGTGTGTGTCCAATGCAGCTGCATATACATTTTATTGCTATCTGCTCACAGTCCATTGAATATCCAAGAGTTATCTAAGCCTGTTCCTGTTGTATTCATTTAAAGAAACTGCGTTTTTACAATCCAAATACCACTTCATTTTTGGTTGCTCAATTCTGTTGCGCAATTTACATCCAGGGGTTAATTAAGCGTTGTTCTGCTGTTGGGGTCACTAAAATAAACCATCTTTTTCATCGCCAAAAAAGACATTTTTTTTCTGTAGCATAATTCATAACCGAAGGTTAATTACAAGTTTTTCTCTTTTTGTGTACCGTAAAATACACGCCATTGTAACACGCTACAAAACTGGTAGTTTTTGGTTGCTAAATTATTTTGAGCAATTTACATCCAGGGGTTTATTAAGCGTTGTTCTGCTGTTGTGGTCACTAAAAGAAACCGTCTTTTTCACCGCCAAAAAATACATTTTTCCTGTAGCATAATTCATAACCGAAGGTTAATTACAAGTTTTTCTCTTGTTGTGTACCGTAAAATACACGCCATTGTAACATGCTACAAAGCTGGTCATTTTTGGTTGCTCAATTCTTTTGCGCAATTTACATCCAGGGGTTAATTAAGTGTTGTTCTGCTGTTGTGGTCACTAAAAGAAACCGTCTTTTTCACCGCCAAAAAAGACATTTTTCCTGTAGCATAATTCATAACCGAAGGTTAATTACAAGTTTTACTCTTTTTGTTCCTCCCATTTCTGATTTGCAGTTGGCGCAGAGAAAGCCACACATCGATTTCTTGCTGCATGACGCGGAGCAGTTCCTCCCCTGTTTGACTTCGTTCGTCGAGGCAAGCCAGGTGTATATGCTCCTGCCGCCGTCACCTCCACTCTCTGTCATTGTGCCACTCTGTGGCCTACTCCTGTTTTTGCCACCTCCAGAATGTCATTGTGCCACTGCATGACCTCATGCTGCTACTGTGAACTCCACACTGTGTCATTGTGCCACTCTGTTGCCTTCTCCAGTTTTTGCCACCTCCAGAATGTCATTTTGCCACTGCCTGACCTCATGCTGCTGCTGCCGTGACCTCCACACTGTGTCATTGTGCCCCTCTGTGGCCTCATGCTGTTACTCCTGCCGCCGTCACCTCCACTCTCTGTCATTGTGCCACTCTGTGGCCTACTCCTGTTTTTGCCACCTCCAGAATGTCATTATGCCACTGCCTGACCTTATGCTGCTGCTGCCGTGACCTCCACACTGTGTCATTGTGCCACTCTTTGGCCTACTCCTGTTTTTGCCACCTCCAGAATGTCATTGTGCCACTGTCTGACCTCAAGGAAAACTGTAGTAATCCAGCACTCATACACACAGGATGTTGGAAAAATGAAGCTCTATTGCGTCTAGCAGGGTTATCCACCCTGAATGAAGTGGTTTCCACAGGTGGTAATGAGTGACCTTCCATGTTAGAATGTATATTATACACGTAAACCCTTATCCACCAATCGCATGGAATAAATATTGCAAGTACATCCGAAAAAAACGCTTACAGTTATTTAGCGTGTAATCTGGGAGCAAAGTGCTCGCAGCCAAATCCACATGTGATAGAAAAAAGTGTGAACACAGCTCACCAGATACTTCGGGAAAAGCAGGGTACGTGAATCCTCCTGTTCAGGGCACGGTGCAATGGGAATCATCCGGCTGGAGATGAAATGGTGAATACAAGGAAAACTGTAGTAATCCAGCACTCGTACACGCAGGATGTTGGAAAAATGAAGAAGGTTCACTCTTTATTGAAGAAAAGAACTATAAAATCATGGTAAAAACATCCAAAACACCACAAAGTTGACGCGTTTCAGGCTTATCCTTCAGCCCTTAGTCGTAACATATCAAACAATGGTGCCATACTTCAATATATATCCACCCACCAAACCAATTACTTGTTTCACCTGATGTTTAACTCTCTATATACCAACTGAAACAGAGAGAAAAAATGTATGCAAAAAATGTATGCAAAAAATGTATGCAAAAAATATATGCAAAAAACAGTTTACAAGTAAAACCTAGAATATTGTGATTGATATCTGAAAGCATGAAAAACATGTATAACTGCATAAACCAAAGATATTATCTATACATATAAAAATTAATATAAATAAAGTAAATCCGACTTATAATTCAGGCCATTGGGGAATCTGGTGTCCAATACTAATATCCAAAAAGCCTCCCTGTTCATCAACGCTCTCCTCCAATCTCCTCCGCGTAAGGATGTCCCATGGGGGCTTGTTTTTCCCCGTCTCTCGCAAACATTTTTGTTTCTTGGTGGGAGGAGAGGTATATTTATTCTTCCAACAATCCATTTGCCTCTGAAATTTTCTGGTATGGGAGGTACATAGACGATACCCTGCTAATTTGGCAGGGATCGTCTATGTCCGTACCCAAATTTGTGGATTACATTAATTCAAACCAAGAGAATTTAAAATTCACTTATGAAATTCAAGGAACAAACATTGCCTTTTTGGATCTCAGGTTGATGGGTGATCCTGTCAGTGGTGAGATTCATTCTCAAACCTATAGGAAACCCATATCAGGGAACAGTGTCCTTTCTGCCTCTAGTTGCCATCCTAGTCATGTAATTAACAATCTACCCACTGGAGAATTTATTAGATCTAAAAGAAATTGCAGCCGGGCTGAGACGTATGAAAAGGAAAAGAGAGTTATCAGTGACAGGTTAAAAAATAGAGGGTATAAAACTTGGCAGATACAGAGAGGGATAAATAAGGCTCAATGCAGAGATAGAGATGATCTCATTACTGGACTTGGTAATAAAAAAAGAAAAAAAGATGAAAATTTTGCGCTATGTTTCACTACGATGTTCAGCAGACAATTTACTGAGATTACTAATATTATCAATAAATTTCTACCTGTGCTAACAGTGGATCCCGTCCTAAAAGAAATTCTCAAAAATGGATGTAAATTTATATCCAAAAGACCCAAAACCATTGGAAACATGGTTTCCCCTAGCATGATAACCAATACTTCTAATCGTCGAAAAAATTCTTGGATTGATCTAAAAGGATCCTTCAAATGCGGTACTAGTAGATGTGGGCAATGTAGATTTATGGTTAAAGCGGAGCATTTTGAATCTTTTACAACAGGCAAAAGTTATACAATTAAGACTTTTATGAACTGTCATACCACACATGTAGTGTACCTTATTTGGTGTGATCAGTGTAAGGTGCAGTATATAGGGTGCACCACCAGATGTCTCAATATCCGAGTGAGGGAACACATCTATGACGCTACTCATTGTAGCCTCCGTAATATTTCTGGGGTGTCCAAACATTTCCGCGATGTACATCAAGGTGACTTACAACATCTTAGGGTAATAGCCATAGAACACGTTAGTAAACCATTACGCGGAGGAGATTGGAGGAGAGCGTTGATGAACAGGGAGGCTTTTTGGATATTAGTATTGGACACCAGATTCCCCAATGGCCTGAATTATAAGTCGGATTTACTTTATTTATATTAATTTTTATATGTATAGATAATATCTTTGGTTTATGCAGTTATACATGTTTTTCATGCTTTCAGATATCAATCACAATATTCTAGGTTTTACTTGTAAACTGTTTTTTGCATATATTTTTTGCATATATTTTTTGCATACATTTTTTGCATACATTTTTTGCATACATTTTTTCTCTCTGTTTCAGTTGGTATATAGAGAGTTAAACATCAGGTGAAACAAGTAATTGGTTTGGTGGGTGGATATATATTGAAGTATGGCACCATTGTTTGATATGTTACGACTAAGAGCTGAAGGATAAGCTTGAAACGCGTCAACTTTGTGGTGTTTTGGATGTTTTTACCATGATTTTATAGTTCTTTTCTTCAATAAAGAGTGAACCTTCTTCATTTTTCCAACATCATGCGTGTCGAGTGCTGGATTACTACAGTTTTCCTTGTATTCACCATTTCATCTCCAGCCGGATGATTCCCATTGCACCGTGCCCTGAACAGGAGGATTCACGTACCCTGCTTTTCCCGAAGTATCTGGTGAGATGTGTTCACACTTTTTTCTACCACTGTCTGACCTCATGCTGCTGCTGCCGTGACCTCCCCTCTCTGTCATTGTGCCACTCTGGGGCCTACTCCTGTTTTTTTCACCTCCAGAATGTCATTGTGCCACTGTCTGACCTCATGCTGCGCCACACTCTGTCATTGTGCCTCTCTGTGGCCTACTCCTGTTTTTGCCACCTCCAGAATGTCATTGTGCCACTCTCTGACCTCATGCTGCTGTGGCTGCCGCCGTGACCTCCACACTCTTTTACTGATGTTGCCACTTGAGCCCTCAGCTTGTTTTATTACAGCTTTCGCTGCCATGACATTATCAGGCTACATTCCCTCTGCAGTTTTTTGGTCAGTTTTGCCCTCTTAAATGCACAGGGAATTTTATAGTGAATCGATTCTAAGAGCGGCGGCAGTCATCTGCATGTCATACTAAAAAAAAAATTGTATGAAGACCAAACCAAGCTGCCTCTGCATATTTAAGCATGGCACAACGTTCTACAGCACCCTGCAGGCTCTGTGCAGCCTGGAAATAGCTGTTTTTTAACGCAATTCGTCCCGAAGTAATTCGGACCGAAACAAATTTTGTCGGAAAATTCGGCGAAGTCACCTAATCGAATTTTTGAGAAATTCGCCCATCTCTAGTTATTGTCTTTTATGTATGACATCCATGTTAAAACAACGTTTTGCAGCACCTGCTCTGGTTTATTTTGTACCAAGATCATAATTATGTTTTCATGCCCTTTTCAACTATACTTGTGTAGCTTATTGGGTGTGTGCAAAAATGTTGTATACCCTTTCCCTCCTTTTCCCTTCACATAATATATCATTGTTTGTATCAAATTGGTGCTCAGTAGTGTTGAGCCGAACCGTTCGGAAAATGGTTAGTTCGGGACAGTCGTTCTGCACCTTTTTCAGCTGCTTCCTTCAGTTTTGAACTGTATTTCCTGTTGAACACCATTTCCACCTTACTCTCTGTAGTGAACACATTGCTGCCTATATCTGCTGGTTTGCCAGCAGGCAGAAATACCATTTAATAGCAATTTAACACAGGAAAATCTGCTAGTGAGATTACTCAGCTGGGGAGGTGAGGGGGGTGGGGTGACAGCTAGCTTAGGGAGTTATACAGAGCAATAGTTAGGAAGTTAGGTATTTTTGTATAAATATTCCATATAAAAAATTCTATTTATAATCTATTTGCCCATTGCAAAGTATAGGCATTTAAGACCACTTGATTTGCTGTGAGAGTCCTTCCATACGACCCCATTTCACCGATATTGCATAGAAAAAATTTCTGTTTATAATCCTATTTGTCAGGTGCAAAATATAGGCATTTAAGAACACTGTTAATTTGCTGTCTTTGGGGTACAGTTCTTCAATAAGAGACTGTGAACAAATCTTGACTTTTTTAATATTTGTCCTATCTGTCCTAGTCAAAAAAATATTGTTTTAAATGGTCATTTCTTTTTGCTAATTTTATTGAGTGTCTGAAGGTTATTTTTGATGCTTTTGAGGTCATGCTGCTGTAAAAGACAGCGATAGTCAATGTCCTATTCCCAAAAATCTTGTTTCAAATAATTATTTCTTCTTGCTAATTTTATTGTGAGTGTCCATAAAGTCATTTTTGCTGGTTTTGGGGTCAGGCCACTGTAAAAGACACCGTTAGTAAAGGTCCTGTTGAAAAAAGCTTATTTCACATACTCATTTCTTCTTGCTAATTTTATTCTGAGTGTCCATAAGGTAATTTTTGCTGGTTTTGGGGTCAGGCTACTGCAAAACTGGTTCCAGGAGTGCCAATAGGGCAGTACTCCTGTAAGTGGCCCTAATCAAAAAGGGGCCCAGTGATATGTTAAAAATAGGAACTAGTAATGGGTGGGGGCCCCATTTGATTTAGCTGCATGGGGCCCTGAAACGGTGAATAGATGACTGACGGCAGCCCTGCCTACCGCTGCACCCCCTATAACTACGGCATTGCCAGATGAACCTCCATGTTCTTGCTGCCACCACATATATGACATTTTCTTAGGCCCTGGTTCAAAAAGTGATAGGGGGCTCCTATCAATTACCATGTGCCATTTCTAATACCGATGTATTCTTATGTGTCAAAAGGGCCCCATGGCAGCTACTAGTGCTGCACCTCCTATAGCTATGCTGTCCTCATCTTTTCAGTTATCCATTAAAAGGAATTAATTATTTTAGCCTGTGAATTTTTTTCTGTGACTCTTAGAGACAAATTTTCTTCACTAAGTTGTTCCATGTATCCATCTTACTGTTATGGATTCTAATTGCAGCTTCTCCTTACCTGTATGGGTATAAAAAATAACCAGAACATCTTCTCCCATTGACTTTGATGGGGTTCAAAGTTCAGTTCGAGTTCGACACGAATTTCGAAACGAACTTCTCAAAATTCGAGGTTCTACTCAAACTCGAACATTTTAGGGTTCGCTCATCACTAGTACTCAAACATGAGGAATTTGGTGGAGAGTTTTTTTTTTCAAGAAAAGGCTAGCAGTTGGGGTCACCCTTATCAATGCGGTCACCCCTGACTTGGTAGGTTGTGGACCTGGGTTGGGATAGACCAGGGCCAGATGATTATTGTATGTCTCTGTGTATTATTTAATAGTTTGTTAAAGTTACGTTTTATAGCTATTTGTAGGTTGATTCAAATTACTTAACAGCCTTTCAAACACTTCTCCACAATGATCATTAGTTCCATGTATCAAATCAAGTATCATTAACTGAGATTTAGGTTCAATTTAGGTTCCATTCACATTTGCATCTTAGCTTTTATAAATGGTATTAGTTACTTTTGTAAGCTTTTTCTCCTGAGTATACCTTCTAATTTTACCATCCCAAACTTTATATAGTTATGTCATAATTCATATTAAAATTCATTAACCTAAATGAGAACAAGGAGAAAAAAGTTTTAACTGCTGTGAAATGTTATGTGCTACCAGACCAGAATTAGAAGTGATAATTAAATAATTTCCACTGTGAAGAACAGAGCTCACTAACAGTTGTACATGGTGTGAACAGACACACACTAAAATTCAGACCAAATCAGATTTTAAGCATCTAATGGGTCCACTGGAATCACAATATCATCTTTTAGGATTGTAGTATGGATGTAAATACCATATACATATTGAATGTAGAGTCATAAATAAATCATCAACAAAAAAAAATCAGATGTTCTATAAAAAAGGCTAAAACAAAATAGTAAATTAATTAAATTTTACATTAAACCTCCAAAATTATTACAAGTTGAATTATTTTTAATGATATTTATAGTAACTGTTTTATATAGTGTTAGCTGCAAGATCTATGGGCTATCAGCGGCAGTCTATAGCAAGAGCACGTTTATAAATTCATGATCCTTGTTAAGGACAGGTAATTGCATTAACCTGAATAAATCTTGATAGCAGGATAATGTCAATTGCAAATTACAATATGCTGAGCTACTAGACCTGGAATGTGATTGACCACAGAGAAATGAAGAGTAATAATAATTAACAAACTATGGGCGACATGTATGATCGTGATTTTCGCCTGTTTTTTAAGGCATATACTGCGCCTCACCGTGCCGCTGTCGGACGCAGGAATGCACTGTTAGGCGCAACCTTCGCCAATTTCGGATGCGCCTAACATAAAGGGGCGTGCTGTGGGCGCGCCGTGGGCGTTCTGCGGCGGGACGCACCAGATTCGAATACTCCGACTCATGTATGAATGCCAGTCAGCAAAGTGAGGTGCATTCCAGCTCCGACAGGCAGACCTCGTTCAATGTGGTCTACCTGAGTCGGAAGAGGCGCAGTGAAGCTAGAACTTATTGTAATAGGGCAATACAATACAGTTACAACACTACAATAATAAAAAAGAGTTGTCTATAAAATGAGTTACTGAATAATCAAAGTTGTATAAAATCGATTTCAATGTATTAAAAAAGTTGATCATTTAAGATTAAAGGAAATATATATAAGATCTCAAAAGAAAGAAATATCAGCTATAAAAGGTCTTAAAAATACGGAGAAAATTGAACTAATTTTACATTAAATAAACCAATGCGGATGTTGTACGGATGTTAATTTTTGTCCTTTTTTTAAAAAATAATTAAAAATAAGATGTATTTTTTCTTCTTTCACCTTTTATTCTATTTAGTATATACAGCAAGAGCCAGCAAATACATCCAGATTTTCCATTGATATCAATTCTAAGCTAATTGTTCATTATTTTAGGCTGAGTTGGTGATGTATTTGCGGACGTAAATACGCCCGTAAATACGACCAGAACTAAGCCCTGGGAATATAGAAATCCTGCTTGGAGGACCACAAGTCCCAGCAAGACCTGTGCTGTGTTGTGCTGACTCTTGCTGTATATACTAAATAGAATAAAAGGTGAAAGAAGAAAAAATAAATTTTTGCTATTCACTAACATGCTTCATGATTTTTCGCTGATTTCCAGCCTGTCTCTAAACTTAATACATGTTAGGCGCATTCCTTATGCGCCTAAGATCCGCAATGCGCCTCACACACTGGCAAGGCGCAGGGAACTTTACACCGCATGCATGAGCGCACTTCGGAAGCCGACATAAATCAGGCGCAGTTTTCACGGAAAAAAAGCGTGAAAACGGGCACCTCGACGCGCCAATCTTCATACATGTCGCCCTATGTATTTAATGAATTTATCTATTAATAATATCAATACAAAGGTTTGTATTATTGAATTTAATTTACGTGATGACATATTTTTCCATCGGGTTTGGACGCCGATTCTGGGTGCGAATTCCACATCCAGAATAAGCTTCTAAACTGTAAACACTGTACACTAAGTAAGAATTTTGCATGAATATTATCATTAATAATTAAGTATACGAGGCAGAAATACCGGTCGTTTCCTTGCTGAAATCCCGCACTGGCAAGCACAGAATTTTCAATGAGGAAACTATGATTTTTCGGCGCTGACCAGTGTGAACTCACCATAAGTGACAGAAATAGTGACATTGGCTTGATAGATATGATGTTCAGCTTCAGCTCCATTCTATCGAATATAACTACGACAAAATACTAGCAAATTGCATTAGCAGTGTGGCTCAGTATGTTGAAAATTGCTTGAATCATGCATCTTTGAACAACATTTTAAAGTTATGTATACATTAATCAACAGTGTTTGCCTAATCTTGAATCCTTTAGGCCAGACATCCTCAAACTGCGGCCTCCAGCTGTTGGAAAACTACAACTCCCATCATTCACACTGTTATATATTATATAAACGCATGATGGGAGTTGTAGTTTCCAACAGCTAGAGGGACGTAGTTTGAGGATGCCTGCTTTAGGCCATGTCTACACAGCACTGGTTTTTGGTGGGATTTTTAAGTGGATTCAGTATATAGAATTAGCAAAAATCCAACTGTAACCGATGCCCATAGACCGCGATAGAAAATCCAAGTTGTAGTCTACACAGAACTAATTTTCTATAGTCAGATTTCCAAACCCCCGGTTTATTTAAAATGTTCTTTAGCTCCTTAACCCACCTGAACGTATGGTTACGTCCTGGTGGAGTTAAGGAGTTGTGCAGCGGGATCGCTGCCGAATCCTGCTACACAGGCACTGGGTGTTAGCGGCTAATTGCAGCTTTAACCCCTTAGATGCCGCTGTAAAGATGGCCGCGGAGTCTAAATGAATGAGAAGCAGTGCTGCCACCATTCTTCACCCGATCGAAGCCTTGTGAAGGCTTCCATTGCTGCCATGTTTTCGTTTGCCCCACTTCCGGCCCCAAGCAGGAAGTGGGGAAACCGGAAATCTTGGTACAGCCTAATGCATTGTCCATGCAATGCCTTAGGCTGTATAAATGATTGCACCCCCTATTGGTGAAGCGCCCTAGGGGAACTCAAAGTTAAAATAAAATAAAAAGTTTTAAAGTATAAAAAAAAAAAAATTAAAAGTTCAAATCACCCCCCTTTCGTCATTTTACAAATAAAAGAAATAAAATAATAAAAAGTTACACATATTTGGTATTACAGCATCCAAAAAAATCTGATCTAATAAAAAATAACATCACTCATCCTGTACGCTAAACATCATAGAAAAAAAAATTCCAAATGCCAAAATTGCGTTTTTTTTGTCATTTCATGTCCTATAAAAATTGGAATAGAAGTGATCAAAAAGTCGCATGCATTCCAAACTGCTAGTAATAGAAAGCGCACTTCAGCCCACAAAAAATGCCGCCTCACTGATGTCCTTAGGTGTTAGTACAAAAAAGTTATTGGTCACACAAAACGGCGCCGCTGCGCAAATTTAAAAAATAGAAAATGTTTGGAATTTTTTTTTTATGCCACCAAAACATAACGGAAACCGTACATGTTTGGTATTGGCAGATGCATATCAACCTGTAGAATAGAGATAACACATTATATTTACCGAAGATTGAATGCCACAAAAGCAGAACTCCCGCAAACATGGCACAAGTAGATTTTTTTTCACATTTTGCCCTACTTAGAATTTTTTTTGCGGTTTCCCAGTATATTCTATGGTACGATAAATGTCACCGTTAGAAAGTTTAACTTGTTCCGCAAAATAAAGCCCTCATATGTCTATGTAGATGGAAAAATAAAAACGTTTTGGTTTTTGGAAGGCGAGGAGAAAAATGAAGAGTAATATTATTTTCTTTGCAGGGATTAAAGGGTTCATATGCTGTGTTATGGCAGACTCTAGTACAGTTCAATGTACTGGGCCATCTGAAATACAAAAACCGACTGTTGTTTTTTTTTTTTTTTAAATCCGCACCAAAAAATGCGGTGAGGTGATTGTAAAATACCACCGGATTTCTGGCGCCATTTTACATTTGCTGTGTAGACATAGCCTTACAGTCTGGATCAGAGTATATCAACATGTGACACATTTGTTGCAGAAATTCTTGCAACTCAAAATCAGTTTCAATTATCTATTTGCATTTTAAATTTTGCTACCCTTATTCAGATGAATGGGATTGTTACAAAAATTGCTACAACACATATGCTGTATGTTAATATACATGTACCCTAGAATGGGTATTTCCATTTTATTGATAAGCTTTAAAAATATAGACAACAGTAAATAAAAACTATTATCAAATACACTACTGTCCTTATTTTGCTTCCTTTCAGAGCTAGAGCAGTTCTTATTTCTTGCTCATGTAAACAAGCTTCAACTCTCTCTGCTCTAAAAGGCTCTAGAGCATTTTCTGTTTCTTATCAGCCTCTCAGGACTTTATTTATGTTTTTTTACTGACAAATGTTAACCATTCATAGCTATGTAGCCTTCTGCCCTGCAGTTTAGACCTTTTCATCACCTATGTCTCTATACTAGATCCAGCTAGGAAAAGGAGAGCTAATATGTCAAAAACTGCAGTGGAACCACCCACAGCCTAACCATGAAGTGGAAGCCTGAAGCTGGCTGTGAAGAGCAGACTCTGTGAAATAGCATGGTAAGAACACCTTTTTAATATCCAGAGCAGCAATCAGGATTTTTCAGTTACAATGTTGGACTGATTTCTTATACTGATACTGCTCAATGCAAAATTAAGAACCTTTCTGAATAATCTGTATTAAAATTTTCTTCCATCTTGGCTACATCACATATTGATGATTGCTTTATTATAAAAATTGCCCTGCAGAACCAGATGATTAATGCCTCACAACTCCAGACACAACCAGTTGTCACGTCAGAACATTCATAAGCATTAACATCAACGTGGTCTGTGTGCTAGATGACCGGCAAGGGTTCCTGACCAATACCTGACCTGGATTATGCATTGTGCTCCACGTGACATCTCCAGAATTGTTGTTGGCCACCATTGCTGCTCAGAGTGAATCAATTTTCATCACTCAACAGCACTGAGGATCACTGGTCTGTCATCCAGCAAAGATGCTTCCTGGCCCATGCAAGTCTTTGATGCCTGTGCCTGGTTGTGTGGTCAGGTACCCTTGCCGGTCATCTAGATCACACTGATGTAAATGGTTATGCATGGTTGTGACACTTGGTTGCCTCTCACCTCCCTTAAACATGCCTGGAGTTGTGTGGCATTCATCATCAGGTTCTACAAGGCATTGTTTAAAATGAAGCAGTCATCAGTATGTGATGTAGCCTAAGGATGTTCACTTCTTTGCCTTTCTGGGACTCTTCAAGTCTCTCTATATCTCTGTTTAAACTTGCTGTGACACTCTAAGCTCAGTGGCCACTTCTGTCTGAGAGCTTCCTGCTTGAAGCTTTGCAATAGAAAGGTACTGTTGATCAATTGTAAAGTGTTGCCTTGGTCTCATGATGTCACATTTAAAATTGAAATCCCAATTTAAATGTATCCTCAAAATTGATTGGATGATTCAGGGATCAAACACCTGTTGTGAATTGTGCCATTAAACTCCTTATTAGAGACCATCAAGTTGTGCAAAAATGTACTAAAACATTTAGCAGTTGGACATGTGCATTCTAAAGTTAAGAGATGGTCTCATTTATTTCATTTAAAAAAATGTCAAGAAATGTTATGTTCATGCTGAGATTTCAACCAAAATTCAAATATCCCTAACTTCCTCTGAGTAGTGTATATGTAAATATTTTGGAGATGATTTTGAGTCCATCTTCAACCCAAAAAGTCCAACTAGCTCATCTTTAATAATACCACCCATAGCAGTACCCCACCTCAACCTTGCTGGCATCTGAGTCAAAGTGGAGGTCTGTGTCTGTTACTGATCCAGCCACAGGTCCATCCATCAGGAGTCACTGAACTTTTAGTCCATAAAACCTTTAAAAAAAATATGTCTTAAGACATTTCTTGGTCCCATATTGATGTTTAAACTTATGTGTCTTGTTCAGTGGTGGTTGAGTTTCAGCCTTCCTTACCTCTCTGAGCACTAAATACCCTGTACATTGTGGCACTCCAGGGAGGTTGCAGTTCTGGAGTGTGATAGCACTGGGGGATAACGGGTTCCTGGTCATTTCACATTTCATGATTTATCTTAAATGATTGGCAGATAATTTGTGTCTTTTGTTTTCAACATGTTTCTTGCAACCCTGTTGACTATTTGCTATAAAACGTTTGATGGTTCTGTGATGACACAACAACATTTTAGCAATTTCAAGACTGCTGTATCCCTCTGAAAGACTTTTAACAATTTTTGACCTTTCAGCATCAGTTAAGAACCCTTAGGCTATGTTCACATGGCTTAAAATGGGACGTATTTCAGTCTGTAATTACGCTCCGTAGTGCGCGAATTACGGCTGGAATACGTCCCAGTCATTACGGTAATCCACAGTTCTCATAGAGAACTATGGATTACGTCTCCTCTCTCTGCTCGGCGAATACGCCGCGGGGCGACATAAGTGACATGTGAATTACTAGCGGCGTATACGCACCACTGGTAATGAAAGTCTATGGGCCGGCGAGGTGCCGGCCCCCCGCTCCCGCCCCGCCCCCGTCCACACGGTGTAATTGCGGGGCGTGATTACGCCCCGCAAATAAGACATGTGAACATAGCCTTATGGGCCCATTTTGCCTTAAGATAAAAGGCTGCCTTATAATTCTGCACACCTTGACATGGGGTGTTGATATCTTTAATCCATACCTGCTCTCATTACACAAATCCTCTGATATGCTTCAATCCAACACAGCTTGAAGTTGGAAAATAAGCATAAAAATAAGGCTGTGGTCAAAATGCTCACTTATCTAATAATTGAACACACAATGCCTGTGTGTTTTTTTACTTTTATTTTTTTGCCTATTTTCAAGGTCATTTATTTTTATTTACTTTTTTTTTATGTTCCACTATGGCAACATGGTATTATATCTGTGATAGGCAACCTGTTACACTCTGTCAATGGTAGTACCCGGAGGCCATTATTTGACTTTTGATTCCCATAGTAATCATCGACATCCCTCTATCGCATTTCAGAGGTGCAGATGTGTGAGAGAGGGAGCCCCCTCCCTTAGCTGAAGACCAAGATGTAGCAGTCATTGCATTGAGAGCCTGGTGTTACAGAACAGCTGGCTCCTGATACAGGTCATGCAGGCACAACATTAGCACCATACATCTACAGCTCAGAACATTGACTACCTTCCTGCTGCACCATAAGAGGCTGTTTACACAGCACAGAGCAAATATCGGTCAAATTAGCCAACCGGTATTTGCTCTGTTTTAGGGCTGTGTACACAGCCGCACGTGGCTGGCTTTTCTCAGCAGTTTGTGGAGAAAAGCCCTCCCCCTTCGCATTGACCTGTTCATGTTCCACCCGAAAACCGGGCAAAAGAATAAACAAGTGCAATGTTTTATGGACCACTGGCGGTCTAAACAACTGTCCGACAGAAAATCCGAATTTTCCATAGAGGTCCATGATAAAGTTTGACAGCCGGTTTACAGGCTTTCAAAACCAAAAACGGTCTGTAAAACAGGCTGAAAAACCTTAAGGGGGACATGTCCTAAATGTATGTTGCAGAGCAGGAAGGGTTTTAAAGAATATTCACAAGTATACAAACATAGTCTCTTTGTGACTACTTTTTGGTCTGTTTTACACCAGTAATTGTTTTATTTGTGGGATAGAAAATCCTTGCATGCACAAATAAAACATAGACCAACATAAAACAGACCAAACATGGTCACCAGCAGGCTACTGTTACTCTGTAATGCCTATGGCTATGCCATGTTATACAATATATATACACTCACCGGCCACTTTATTAGGTACACCATGCTAGTAACGGGTTGGACCCCCTTTTGCCTTCAGAACTGCCTCAATTCTTCGTGGCATAGATTCCACAAGGTGTTGCAACAATGCTCAATTGGTACCAAGGGGCCCAAAGAGTGCCAAGAAAATATTCCCCACACCATGACACCACCACCACCAGCCTGAACCGTTGATACAAGGCAGGATGGATCCATGCTTTCATGTTGTTGACGCCAAATTCTGACCCTACCATCCGAATGTCGCAGCAGAAATCGAGACTCATCAGACCAGGCAACGTTTTTCCAATCTTCTACTGTCCAATTTCGATGAGCTTGGGCAAATTGGAGCCTCAGTTTCTGTTCTTAGCTGAAAGGAGTGGCACCGGTGTGGTCTTCTGCTGCTGTAGCCCATCTGCCTCAAAGTTCGCCGTACTGTGCGTTCAGAGATGCTCTTCTGCCTACCTTGGTTGTAACGGGTGGCTATTTGAGTCACTGTTGCCTTTCTATCAGCTCGAACCAGTCTGACCTCTGGCATCAACAAGGCATTTCCGCCCACAGGACTGCCGCTCACTGGATGTTTTTTCTTTTTCGGACCATTCTCTGTAAACCCTAGAGATGGTTGTGCGTGAAAATCCAACAGTGACTCAAATAGCCACCCGTTACAACCAAGGTAGGCAGAAGAGCATCCTGCCTTGTATCAACGGTTCAGGCTGGTGGTGGTGGTGTCATGGTGTGGGCAATATTTTCTTGGCACTCTTTGGGCCCCTTGGTACCAATTGAGCATCGTTGCAACACCTTGTGGAATCTATGCCACGAAGAATTGAGGCAGTTCTGAAGGCAAAAGGGGGTCCAACCCGTTACTAGCATGGTGTACCTAATAAAGTGGCCGGTGAGTGTAGTTTGTAAGTATAGATTTTACACAAGGCTCTGCATGCAACACTGTTCTTCTGTCTTGTCTGCTGGGACTGCCAACAGAAGCTACAGCAGAGCCTCTGAAACAGTGTGAATTAAATATGATTGTATATGCTTTTTACATATGTTTGGAAAATAATTAGCCAATAAAAGACATATTTGTTATTAATATTTGTTATTAATTTACAAGAATAATTTACTAAATTCAAAACAATCCTAAACTCTAAAAAATGATAATTCTAAAAAGTAGTAGTACATGCAGTATCTTCAGTTCCACTTGGCTGTCTTTCTATTTTTATTTTGAGAGACATTATCACTTTTTGAAGAGATTTCTTTTGCTTAGCTTCCTGTCCAGTCAAGTTATGTTGGTATGTAAAGTATTCTCCGAGTTTCCACTGCATCTGCTTTGTTGCTCAGACTTCTAGTTACTCTGCTCCATTATCTTCTCTCATTTGTATGGTGGCTGTTTTTTTTCAGTTTTCTCACTTTTATGAGAAAATGCAGTGGAAAAACATATTTAAAGTCAGTTGGAATCTAAGAAAATTGACTGAAGTTACTCATCATTTTTCTTCCAAAAATGGTCAAAGAGTCAATTGTGTTTTTGGTGTGGTTTTTGTTAATGTTAGTGTCTATAGCTAGAAGACACCTTAAAAATGGGGGGAAAGCACCATCAATACTAAAAATGGCAAAAAACAATAACCATAAACAAAAATGCAGTTGTTTTTGGTTCTGGTGCACCATGTGAGTGATATAGTAATGTTTCCTGCTGTGCAGAGTGTTGTTTTCCAAAAGTGTCATAAAGCTTTAATGAAACTTTTAACTTCAAAATCAGTTGTCATCAGTTGTTATAACTTTTTTCCATCAGTTTTCTGGGTAGGTAGGTATATGGTCCTCTGTATTAAATGTAAAGTAGTAAGTGTACAGCTCTTATAACAGGGTTAGTTTGGTGTGCCCTCAAAATAACTCAACATACAGCCATCAATGTCTAAACCACTGGCAAAAAAGTGGGTTCACCCCTAAGTGAAAATGGACAGATTGTTACAAGGTCTCAGGTGTGAATGGGGAACAGGTGTGTTACATTAGATGTTATTGCTCTCACACTCTCTCATAATGGTTACTGGAAGTTCATCATGTCACCGCATGGCAAAAAACTGTCTAAAGAAAAAAAGAATTGTTGCTCTACATTACAATGGTCAAGGTTATAAAAAAATTTCCAACACCCTGAAACTGACCTGCAGCCCGGTGGCCAAGATGATACAACAGTTGAACAAGAAAAGTTTCACTCAGAACAAGCCTTGCCATGGTCGACCAAAGAAGTTGAGTGCACATGGTCAGCATCATATCTAGAGATTGTCTATTCAAAACAGACATATGAGTGCAGCTAGCATTGCTGCAGAGTTGAAAGAGTGGAGGCTCAGTCTATCAGTGCATAGACGATATACCGCACACTGCATCAAATTGGTCTGCATGGCTGTCATCCCAGAAGGAAGCCTCTTCTAAATATGATGCCCAAGAAGCCCACAAACAGTTTGTTGAAGACAAGCAGACTAAGGACATGAATTGCTGGAAACATGTCCTGTGATCTGATGAGACCAAAATAAACTTCTTTGGTTCACATGGTGTCAAGTATGGTGGTGGGAGTGTCATGGTTTGGGGTTGCATGAGTGCTGTCGGCTGTGGGAAACAACAGTTTATTGAAGAAACCATAAATGTCAACCTATACTGCGACATATTGAAGCGAAAACTGGGCCACAGGTCAGTATTCAAACATGATAATGACCCCAAACACAGCTCCAAGATGACCACTGTTTTGCTACAGAAAATGAGCTCTGTGATGTCATCATGGAGGCATGGAAGAGGTTTCCAGTGGCAATCTGTGAAGCTCTAGTAAATTCCATACCCATAGAGTTAAGGCAGTGCTGGAAAATAATGGTGGGCACAAAATATTGACACTTTGGGCACAGTTTGTCCATTTTCACGTTGGAGTATACTCACTTTTGTTGCCAGTGGTTTAGACATTGATGGCTGTGTGTTGAGTTATTTTGAGAATGCACCAAATTGATACTGTTATATAAGCTGTACACTGACTGCTTTACATTGTATCAAAAGTGTCAAATCTTCAGTGTTGTCTCATGACAGGATATAATATAATATTTACAAAAATGTGAAGGGTGTACTCAATTTTGTGACAAACTGTTTATAGGGTCCTCATTAGATAGGTAGGTACATAGACCCCTTCTAGGTAGGTAGGTAGGTAGGTAGGTATATAGGTTCCCCAGTAGGTAGATAGTTATATAGTGTCCCTATTAGGTAGGTAGATATCGGCCTCTCAGTAGGGAGGTAGCTATATAGAGCCCCTCTAGTAGGTAAGTAGGTATACAGCCTCCCCACCCTATAGGTTGGCATACAGTTTTCACCAGTAGGTAGCTATATAGGCCTCCTTATTAAATAGGTATTTATATAGCTTCCCCAGTAGTTAAGTAGGTATAAAGACCTTTCTAGTAGGTAGATATTTTGTCTCCCACCAGTAGGTAGCCAGGTACATTGGTGCCCCAAGTAGGTAGCTAAATAGTGCCACCAAGGAGGTAGATAGGTATATAGTCCCCCTCAGTAGTTAGGTAGGTACATAGAGTCCCCCAGTGTGTAGGTATATAGGGCCTCCAATTTGTAGGTATGTTAATAAAGCCATCAGTATGTAGATAGATATATACGGCCCCCCAATATGTATGTAGGTACATAGAGCCTCCCAGTAGGTAAGTAGCTATTGACAGGCCCTACAATAGGTAGGTAGCTATAGTGGGGTGCCCAGTAGGTAGCTAGCTGTGTACAGCCCCTACATTTTGTAGGTATACAGCACACCCCAGTAGGTAAGTATATAGGGCCCCTTAAGGAGTTAATACACTGCTCCTCTTTGTTCTTCATTGTTTAGCAGAATAGCAGCAGATATAAACATTGGATGCCTGAGGCAAGATGCAGTAAAAAACCACAACTTCTCCATTGCGCAATAGACTTGCATTGGGCATTGCGCCAGATTTGTGAAGGAGATGGACAGAAAAGCAGCAGTTGGTGTTTGATCTGGCTCCTGGACCAGTCTGGCATCACAACTGACACATCCGATAGCAGAAAAGAGATTATTAAAAACAACGGCCTTCATTTACTAATGTGGTTGCACCAGAGAAGTGTCTTAAAATAGTCTAAAAAGTGGTGCATTTTTGGTGCAGCATGTTCCAAAAACGTTTATATGTAATCCCAGCCTAAATGGATTGTGCTTGACATAACTGAAGTCCTATCTACTTTTCCTGACTGATAAATATTTTATATTTTTTAGATAAAAACCTCCATGTATCTTTCCTGTATTTCGCTATATTAAGGTTAGAAAATGTACATGGTACATAAATATATTTGCCCAATTTAGTGTAGAGAACTTTGCATTCTGCTTGGCCAGCAACAAATATTTGACTACTTAATTTTTAGCAATCAAAACAACTGCTGAACAAGGTTACTAAAATGGCAATAGTGTGCAAATCCTGCCTAACGGAGAATATGGTAGACCAAATGATCAACATGTAAATCCATGTTTGTTTTCTTGCTGTACTATGCTGCAGTATTTCACACACACTGAAAAAAGTTCTCAAATCAATTGATGCTTTGGTGAGAATTTTGGTAAAAGGGAAGGAGCTCACTCTGGGATACAAGATTTCATCATCAAAGAGCACTTTGTTGCACAGTTTTCTTCTGGCATCCTAGTCTGCTCCTCCTCACTTTACGTCGTTTTGTAGGAGAACTGACAAAAATGATCGAAAAAAAAACACTGTTATAACAACATCACATCCGTTCACTCTCTATAGAGAAACAAACAATGTGCAAACATTTTATTACATTTTTTATTGCTACCTTCCAAGATCCATAACTTTTTTTTTTCTAATCTACATAGCCATATGAGGGATTGTTCTTGTGGCACAATTTTTTAGTGCCATAACTCTTGGTGGAGGGGAATTAAAGAAAGCATACCAATTCAACCATTTTTGTTTTTACTGTTCAAATTCTGCGGCATTTACTGCGTGGGGTAAATGTTACATTTCTACTTTTAAGCGATAACATCCCTTTTTTTCCTTCAACATTGTTTCACAAAGATCAAGCCTTGATACAGCAATCTGCAGTATTGTTAAAAACCTTTTTTGAGGGACATACTTTTTTAAATCCCTTTCATTCCATTTTTTGGGAGGATAAATGAAAAAACGACCTTTTCTGAGTTGACGTGTTCTCTTAGGCTACGTCCACACAGCAGAGGATAGAATACTCTTTGGATTCTAATCAGAATCTGACCAGTATTTTACAGTCAGATTTAATTTTTTTGCCGCGGTTTTCCGATTTTAGTTCAGTTGAACAATACTATAGTTTGTAAGGCAAAAAGAAAGACTCCACCAGTTCAGCCTGCTATGAAAGGTTTGATCCAGGGGAAGGGCAAAAAAAACCCCCAATGGGGGTATAACCCAATTGTCCTCATTTTGGGGAAAAAAATTCCTTCCCGCCCAAAATCTGGAATCAAAAAAATCCCTGGATCAATGCCCTCTCCAAAACCCTAGACACTTAACTTGTTATTTTATTGGCCAAAAAGCACCCAAAAACCCTTTTTTGAACGCCGTCGAATTCACCATGAAAAGTCCTCGGGCAGAAAATTTCCCATAGTCTCACTGCTTTCAGTAAAAAATCCCTTTCTATGTTTAGTAAAACTTTTTTCCTCAAGATTAAGGATGCCCCCTTTTCTATATACGCCCGGGGTATAGTAAATTTTGGGGAGGATCTCTATATTAACCTTTGAGTTTTTAAAATATTTATTATGTCCCCCGAAGCCGTCTTTTTTAAAACAAAAAAACCCTAATCTTGCTAATTTTCTGGGTATGTAGCCCATCCAGCCCTTTATTTTTTTTGTTGCCCCCCTTTGTCCCTGTTCAAGTCTCAATGTCTTTCCTTTGCATGGTGCCCAAAACTGTAAAAATATTCCATGTGTGGTCAACCAGTGAATTGTAAAATGGGAAAATAATTTCTCTCATGTGCCTCTATCCCCCTTTAATACCCCCCATGTTTATTAGCCTTGGCGCTGCTCCCCTGACTTGGGTGTACAGTTAAAGTTAGTCCACTAGTTCCCAAGTCCTTTTTCCTGTCATTTTCCCCCAGTGTTTTTTCCATTTAACATGTAATCATGTAAGGGTTTTTTTCCTCCCCTTGCAAACCTTGCATTTATCTTTTTTAAAAAAACCTCATCGCCATTTCCCTGCCCCCCCTCCAACTTTTTTCCAATCCTTTTAAAACACTTATCCCTTTTGTTTGATTACTTTACAAGTTTAGTATCGCCCAAAAGACGATATTTACTGTGTAACCCCTTTTAAAGATCATTAATGAAAATGTTAAAGAGGATGGGGCCCAAAATTTGACCCTTGTGGTCCCCCACTAGTAACGCAACCCATTTGAGTATTTCCCGTTAATTACTACCTTTGTTTTCTATCAGGGGCCCAGTTGCTACCATTTGCACACTTTTCCCCCAGCCAAGTTTTCTCATTTTTTTCCCAAAACCTTTTATGGGGGCACCGTATCAAATGTTTTAAAAAAAAAGATATATGACACCCCGCCCCCTCACCGTTTCAGTCTAGCACTGACCCCTCATGAAGCTAGAGATTAGTCTGAAGGAGATCCTTCAAAACCCATGCGGGAATGGGGTTTTACATTTATTTTCAGTGGATACCCCGGGATAGAAAATTCGGTAAACCTTTAAACATTTTACCTAAAAAACAGAGGTTAAGCTTACCGGCCTATATTTTCCTGGACCCATTTTTCCCCCCTTTTTTTTGAATTTGGCCCCAATTTTTGCTAAGCGCCAACCTTTGGGACATCCCCGTTTTTTAGAAGTCCATAAATATTAAAAAAGGGGGCCTACTATGACTTCATTTAACTCCCTTAGGAAAAGTGGGTGTAGGGCCATGGGGCCTGGGGATTTGTCTATTTTAATTTCCAAAGGAAAGGCTGCATTCTTCCTGGGTTAGCCAGAAATTTTTTAAAGTTGGAGTTTATCATCCCCGTTAACAGGAAGCTCTCCTCTCAGTAAATACAGTGGAGAGAAATTGTTTAATGGGTTTGTTTTTTCCCTCATCCCCCTTAGCTCTCCCTCATTTTTTTAAAAGGGGCCAACATTTTTTTTTTTAATCTTTTTACTTTTTTATATGTTAAAAAATATTTTGGGGTTTAGTTTACTTTCTTTTGCAATAGTCTTTCTGTTTCCCGCTTTGCTGTTTTTATCTTTTTTTACATTTTTATTTTCTTCCCTTATCTTCTTAGCGCCTCTTACTGCCCTCCCGTTTTAGTAGCTGAAACGCTTTCTTTTTGTTTTTTTTTTGCTCCTTTAACCCCTGTTGATCCCAAAATTTTCCCGTTTTAATTATTTTTTTACCCCTATGGATGTACCTCTCCAAATGGACACCTAAGTGTTTTTAAAGATCCCATTTATTTTTTGTTCTGTTTTTTAAACCGGGGCCCCTCAATACAGTTTTAATCCTCTTTAAGAGGGTAAAATTAGCCTTCCCCAAATTCAGTGTTTTTGTGGTCCAGGGGAAAGAGCTCTATTGAAGGATAAAAAGGAAGTTTTTTTATTTATGGCACTATTCCCTAAGGCCCCTCAACCTGAACCTTTTTCAGGGTTTACCTTTAGGTAACCTGTCAGGGTCTAAATTTGTCAAAATTAAGTCAGAAAGGGGCCTTTTCCTTTCGGTTCCTGCAACCCTTTGGGAAAGGTAATTTTTTTAGTTATGACAAAAACCTGTTTCCCTTTTTGGAGCTACAGGTTTCAGATTCCCCCTTTATGTCTGGGTAGTTAAATTTCCCCCGAATAAACCTCATTCTGATTGATGTTCACTTTTTGCCTGAGGGGAAAATATCTTCTATGGGTTCTGTTAGATTTGGAGGCCTATAGCAACCCCCCATTAGAATTAATTTCTGTTACTCCCCCCCCGATATTTACCCCTATGATTCCACCCGTTCACTCCTGTACTAATCGTCCCCAGTGTTGGTTGACGGATTTTACATAGAGACAGACACCCCCCCCATTCCCGGGGTTTCGGGCATTCTAAAAAGGGCTGTAACCTGAAGTTAACCACCCCGGGCGTGGCCCCCTCGTCCCGCCCTGTCCAGTTGTCCCCCTATTTCAATTTTTCTTCTGCAATTAAAAATTTAGTTCATTTTTTTGTTGGTCAGACTCCTGGCTTGGTCAGCATGCAATTTTGAGATTTTTCCGTTTTTATTCCTTTTCCCCATTCTTTTTTTCATTGTACCCTTCCCTCTACTCCACCCCCTGATTTACAATTCCCCGTCTTTTCTTCACTATCTTGCACGCTATTTGTTGTTTCCCCCCCCCCCCCCAGTCCCCGGGTTTTAAAATTCCTCCAGCTTCCTAGCCCTTTTGATCCCCATACAGCTGCACCCTCCCCATTTTAGGTGCGCCCCTCCCTGATAGAGCCTGTCCCCAAAACAGAAGCAGCCCAGTTTTCCAAAAACCCAAAAACCCTCTTTTCCCAAAAACCCCAATTTTTTAGCCACATTCACCCCTCTAATCTCCCTCTGCCTCCCGGGGTGTGGCCCGTGGAAAGGTAATATTTCTGAAATATTACCCCGGGGGTCCTTGCCTTGGTTTTTGCCCAAGTCCTTTAAATCATTTTTAAAAGGGCACTTTCCCCCTACCTCTAACTTTTTCATTTGCAATGGTTTTAAGGTGGGTTTCCCCGCCCCACCCCCAATCGTCACCCGTCCGCGATATGTCAAACCCGGGCCCCCGGTAAACAACATACTGTTCGCATCCCGGGTTTTGTGGCGTTGCCCCGCCCCTATAAAGGGGTCCCAACTACTGCACCCGTCTTGCCCGCCCTGTACCCCTATTCCCAACTTATGGGCAACAGGGTAGTGTCTTGCTAGCAAAGCTTTTTTTTCTGAGTGACATCCCCCTCATCCCCCAAACTTGAAATTTTTTTGGGGTGTACCAGATCAGGATGCCCCCCTGACACTCTTCCCCCACCCTTCTTTCTAACTGTTACCCACTAGCTCCTATTTTGCACCTCCTGCTGCCCCCCTCCCCAGATTACACTTGCGATGATTGCTCATGAGTATAAAAACTGTTTAAATTTGGCCCAAAGGATCTCGTGTCACCATTGCTCATTTAGATCCCGGAACGGGGCTTTAAAGTGCGTGTGCACAATTTGCAAGCAGTTGCCCCCCGAATGTTGCTAAGGATGGTACATTGCACAGGTTGTACTGGACACATTGTCAAACATGGAAAAATCATGGGGGTGTTCCCAAAAAAAAAAATATAAAAAAAGAAGAAAAATACAGATACAAAAATAAAAATCTGTTAAAATGCCCTTTCTAAAAACCCCAATTAAAGTCCCCCAAAATTAAGTCCCACACTTAACAAAAAAAACCTTAAAACAAAACAGACCCTTGCACGCTCAGAAACTCCGCTAAAAACCCCTTATCTTTTTAACCCCTTTTATCAAGCGCAACTCTTCTTAGAAGGAAAGGTAACTTCCTTTAGAAAAATTTTTTAATTTTATAACAACCTTTTTCGGGAAATTCGAAAATTCAAGCTGTGTAAACTACAGCTCGGATTTTTTATTGAGGTCTATGGAGATGATTTAAATTCAGATTTTTGCATATTGTAAATACCAAATCTGTTTAAAAATCCGACAGTAAGTCACTGTCGTGTAGGCGTCTTGGCTTGTTCCCCCTGGCTTAAATTAGGAATAAAATTTTTGGCCCCTATGGCCGAGCGGGGGGAGATACGTCCCAGTCATTTCGGTAAATCCGCAGTTCTATAGAGCCATGGATTACGCCTCCTCTCCCCGGCTCGACAATACGCCGGGGGGGAGAAAGGGACCGCAATTACTAGCGGTTTCGCCCGTAGTAAAGAATTTTATGGGGCCAGTGAGTTGCCGGTCCCCCCGCCCCGTAGGAGCTTGCGCTAATCAGCGCAAGCTCCCGAAGTCCCAGCGTAATTGCGGGGCGTAATTACGCCCCACAGTTATGCCGTCTGAACATAGCCTAAGGCTCTGTCCACACAACAAGTATCTCAAGTCAGAAGCCACAAGGATTCCGACTTGAAATACTCGTCTGAAGCTGAAAGTAAAGCCATTCTCATTGACCTCAATAGAAAATATGTGTTCATACAACGTGTATTTTTGTTGATCGGTTTTTAAACATGAAAATACTTAGGGCATGGTTATTCTTTGATCGTATTCCACTAGGAAAAATTACTATTGAGGTCAATAGGGATTTTTAAAAACCTCATGTAAAACACGTCCAAAACAATTGTAGGTCACTTTGGATGCAGATCTGTGTCAAAAACCACATAGAGATAAATGGGGTTCATTTCTAATTGAAAATCTATCTGAAAAAAATGAGGCTAGTCATTGAAAACCGCACCATCTGATGAGTACATTTTATTCGTCATCTGGACATACCCTTATTCTGGGGGTCAATACTACTCAAATAAGGGCTCTTATTGGTATTGAGGTGGAAGTTCTAACTAATGAATGTACCGAGCTCCACAAGACACGCAATCTCGTTTGTTGTCAGCATAGCGAAGTTTTTTGTTTTTTTTAACAAAGTAGACAAAGAAGGCTTTTTTCCAAAAAGTGTATGTTTTAACCCGTTACCGACAGTGTACGTAAGAGTACGTCCTAATGTTGGTAAAGGGATTTGTAGCCGCAGGGTTTTAGCTGCTAAGTGCAGTTAACACATGGCGGGTACAGCCCGGCAGGGCGCCGACGTTTAAACTCTTAGATACCACAGCAAAATCAATGAGAAACAGTGCCGAGCACCATTACTCTTTTTTCGATCAGGGCACCCGCGGCAAAATCGTGGGGCCCAGATTGCTTAAAATGGCAGATGGAAGACTTGTGAAGGCTTCCATCGCTGTCATGTTTTCTGTTTTACTACTTTCTGCCAAAGGAAAAGAAGTAGAAAAAACCCCCTTTTTTGTACACCCTAATTGTCCGGGGGTGGGGGGCCCCGCTCCCCCCCGCAAAACCCTTTCCCGCCGCGGGGGGGTTGGCGCGGGGCTGCGGCGTCCCGACCCCCCCTCTGCGCTCGGCGCTGCTCTCTTACCTGACCCCGCTGGTGTACGGGGGCCCTGCCTGTCCCGGCCGCGTGGCGTGGCCCTTAGGGCCTGGCCGCGCCGGTTCTCTAAATTTAAAGGGCCAGTTGTCCGATAATTGGTTTTTGGGCGCTGGTCCTTTTTAAAGGTTCCGCCCCGTACCCCCTGCCAGTCTGTTGGTGTGTTTTTTTGGTGCGTTAGAGAGTATTGGAGTTCCGTTTTGATTACCTGTCCCAGTCCGGTTACGTTTCCTGCCCTTTGCTTTTTTTGCCCCCTCCCCTGACCTTTCCCCGTCTTGCTAGGAACCCTCTGTGCCTGCCGCCCTTTTAGCTTGTCCCCGACTCCCTCCGGTTTTCGTTTCTGTACCACGCGGTACCCGGCCGCCATGAAAAGAAGTCACGTCAGGGTTAAACGCCCTGGTAGCCTCCGCCGCAAAAGTCCATCCCGTTTTTCCCGGGGGCTTGGTGAAAACCCGGGGGCTCTTAGATTCGTTCCCGGCGTGGTTAGCTTTCATCGCTTGCTTTGGGCCCAGCGAGCCCACTCCCCCTTTAAACGTACAGACGGCCATGGTTTCCCCCGGGTCCCTCTGCTGTCTGGGACATCAAAAAAGCTGTCCCAGCGAGTCAAGCATCGACCAGCTTGGGGCCCATGATGCAGAACCTGGGATCGTCTGCCTCCATCGGTGCCGCCTCTGCACCTGCACCCTTTTTGCCCCGATCCATTGCTCTCCCTGCTTGGTTTAGGACGTCTCTGCATCTGCCATCCCTCACGCTAAAAGGAGCCCCAAGAAGTGCGAGGGTTCATCACCCGGCCCCATCCCCCTCGAATGTTGGGGCGCCAATTCCCTACAAAAGGAGCCAAGGTGGCCTTCATAATCAGCCTCTTGTCTGGAAAAACCCCCTTGGTTGGGCTCGCCATTTGGGATGGGGGGGACCCTTGCGGCGGACTCCAAACTTTTCCCCGGGGGTTCCGCCCCGTTTTGGGGAAAACCGGGCCGTATTTTCGGTGGGCCGCAGCGCTGCTTGGCTACGTCAGGGCGAACCACAGTCGGTCAGTTTTCGGGCAGTTTCGCACTCTCGCTTGGAGCTGGACGGGGAAAACAAAGGATTGGTGGCGACATTTTTGGAAGGCCCTGGGGGAATCAAGGACGAGCTCGCCGTCGGGATCCCCCAGTGCCTTGGATGCCTAATCCATTTGGCCACCCGGTGGATATTCGCTTCGCCAAAAGGCAACAAGAACCCACTTCCAGCGGTCACTCTTCCTCCTCCAACGGCCTTTTTGAAGGGGAAACCTATGCGGGTCGGGGAGAGCCCACCTGTCCAGGAGGAACGTTTCAGGTGTTTTAAAGCAGTTGTGTTTTTTTTAAGGCGGTTTGGCCTTTTCATTGGGGATGTCCGGTGCCCCCGGGGGAAAAAACTTCCGCACCTGGGGCCGTGGGAGAGGAACCCTAGATTCAAAACGGCCTTCCCCCCGTTGACCATGCCCATCATATTGGTGTTCTCCGGACAGCCCTTTCGGGCCCACCCCTTTATGGCTCAGGATCGTCGGGAAAACTTCTAAGCCATTCCCAGGTTTGTCTCCCGGGGGGTCGCTGCAGAAACCCTATTTTTCGTCCCCTTGGTCATGGGAACCCTTTAAAGGACGCTATCCCCCCCCGTAGGCCCCCCTTTCTTGCAAAGGGGGCCCCTTCAAAAGGAGACTTTTAAAACAAATGCCCCCTGCCTGATCCTCCTCGGAAATCCTTCTGGGCTCCCTTGGCTGCAGGACCATACCTGGGGGACTTTGGATTGGGCCGGTGAAGTATGGTTGGGGTTCCGTTGGGGTTCCCTTTGCCCTTCTGTTGCCGTCTAACCCGCAACTCGCTCCTAAGTGTCTCCGGAAGTTGCCAAACCTCCTCGGGTTTAAAATTCGCTTTATGGGACTTTGCCGTGTTTTTTTCGGGAGACCGGGCTGGACTCTTCCCCCCCCCCGGCCCTTTATGATTTGTCCATTGACCTGCAACCTGGCTGTACTCCTCCCAGGGGCCCGGGGTTTCCCCTCTCTCCGCCCCGGGACAAAGGGCGATTTTTGAGTCCCGTAAGGAAAACCCTCCGAAAGGATTACGTAAGTCCTGTCTCCGGTGGAGCGGCTTTTTTCGTGGGAAAAAGGAGGGTCCCCCCGGGCCCCCGCATCGCTATGGGGTCTGAAAAAAATTCCCATAAAAAACCGTTTCCCGTTGCCTTAAATCTCCGAATTTTTGACCGCGGTGGGCAAAAATATTTTCTAAACTGGATCTACGCGGGGCCTACAACTTAATCGCTTAGGGAAGGTGACGAATGGAAAACGGCATTTAATACGGGAAAAGGCCCCTTTAGAGTATTTGGTTAGCCTTTCGGTCTCTGAAACCCCCCCGGCAGTATTTCAGAACTTTGTTAAATAAATTTTTTCGGGCCCTCTCTATGTCTGTGTAATGTCTCTTGGACGATATTTCATTCTCCCCTGATCTCGAACTCATCGCCACCATGTCCGGCAGGGTTTTTAGGGATCCGCAAAATCTGTCTTTTCCCGCCCCCAAAAGTGCCCTTTGAAGTGCCATTACCTTCTTTGGGAATCGTCTTGATAAAGGTCTCCCGGGGGATCCCCCCAAGCTTCCCCGGTGTTGCAGGGGGCCCCAACGGTGGGCCCTTTGGGCCCTTCAACGTTTTCTGGGATTTGCGAATTATTATAGGGAAATTATCCCCCCCTTCTCTACCTGGTGGCTCCCCTTTGGGGGCCCCGACTAGGGGAAAAATGCCAATCCCAAATCCTGGCCCCGAGGGGCCCAAAAAGCCTTCAACCCGGGTCAAAGGGCATTGCTTCGGTTCCGGCCTGTTGTCCCCGACCCCCAATTCCGTTATTTGGAAGTGGATGCTTCATCAGTCGGCGTGGTGCGGGCCTCCTGCAGAGATCCCCCGTGGGGAAACTACATACTGTGTTTTTTTTTTCCAGACTTTTTTCCTGCCGGAAGAAATATACCCCTTTGGTGATCGTGAATTATGGCATAAAACTGGCTCTTGAGGAATGGGTCACCTACTGGAGGGGGCTCCCCCTATTTAATTTTCTCAGACCCCAAGAACCTCCTATATCTTCAGTCGGCTCAACGCCCCCGAATCCCGGGAAGCTGGTGGTCATTATTCTTTGCCCCGTTTTGACTTCCGCCTAATTTTTTGGCTGCTGAAAAAAAAAACCCCGAGTGATGCTCTATTCGTTCCTCGGGAACGGGGGTCTGAGCTCCTCCCCCGCACATTGTCCCCCCCGGGGCGGGGTCATCACGGTGCCCCCCTGGACCCCAAACATACCCCCCGGGAAGACGTATGTGCGACCTGCCTTGCGCCTTGAATCCTGAATGGGGGACAATTTTCTCATATGGCTGGGCACCCCGGAGTTTATGGTTTCTTCAATTAGTACCCCATATTTTGGTGGCCACTCCTGCTCGGACATGCGGACTTTTTTTTGCCTGCCCTTTTGTGCCCCTAATAAGGTTCCTGCCTCAAGCCCGCGGGCCTTTCAGCCGCTCCCCGTGCCAGAAAAACCCGGACCCCTGTAGCCATGGGCTTCATTTCGGACCTCCCGCCCCCCCCCCTGGAAACACGGTCATCTGGGTTTGTTACCCAACCCTTTTTCCCAAAATGGCCCACTTTTTCCCCTGCCTGGGTTACCCTCTGTCCCCCCCAACTGCCCCATTTTTTTGTACGTTTTCCCCTCTGCACGGTCTCCCTTTACAAATTTTCTCAGATAGGGGGTCCAATTTTTGCTAAAATTATGGCAGGCTTTGTGTGGTCAATTGCAGGTCCCGTTAGGGCTTCTCTTCCGCATACCCCCCCCCAGACTAATGGGCAGGTTGAGAGGGTCAAACCCGGGTTGGGCAAACTCTGAGGATTTTTTGTCCCCCCGTAGGATAAATGGGTTGATCTTCTTCCCTGGGCGGAGTTTTCTTTAACTTTTGATTCGGGATCCGGGGGGGCCTCCCCTTTTTGTGTGTTTGGGTCAATCCCGCCCCCCCTCTCCCCCTTGCTACCTCGTGTATGTCCGGCGTGGTGCCCAAGTAAAGGAATCAAGGCTTTTTGGCAGCTTCAGACAGGCCCCGTTTCGGGCTTCTGCCGCCTAAGTCCGGGACAGTACCGTAGGATCCGCCCTTTTTGAGCCAGGCGATAAGGGTTTTTCTATATATATTGGCAAAATTTTTTTCGCTTTAGGGTGCCCAGTACAAATTAGGTCCCAAATAGTGGGTCCTTTGAGGTACTGCAAGTCCCAAACTGGTGTCCCACAAGCTCGCCTGCCTCCTACCTGGCATCCCGAAAAACCCTTCATGTCTCGTCCTAAGCCGGTGGTGCTGAACGTTCCCCCGTGGACCGTCTCGCCTTCCGGTGGCCCAAAATTGATAAATTTTTGAGGTCAAGGAGGTGTTGGCACAGAAGACAGTGGGGGGGGGCGGTTCTTTCTCCTTGATGGAGGGGTTGGGCCGGAGGGCGGTCGGGGGAAAAAAAGGAGACCCAAACCCGTCTCCTGACCTCCCCTTTAAGGTTTCTAAAAAAAAGGGGGGGACCTTTAAGGGGGGGGGGTATGTCAGGGGGTCCGGGCTCCGTGCCCCCGGACCTCTCCCGTCGCGGGGGGGTCTGGCATGGGGCTGGGGGCCCGCGACCACCCTCGTGCCTCGGGCCGCCCTTTTTTAACCCGGCCCCGCTCGGTTTAAACGCCCCGTGCTGTCCGGCCCTCGTGCGCGTGGGGGGGCGGCTTTAAGGCGGCGCGCGCCGGCTTCTCTAAATTTAAAGGGCCCGTGTCCCCATAATTTGGGTTTTTGTCGGGCGCTGGTCCTTTTTAAGGTATCCCCCCCAGTACTTCCCGCGTCTGTTGGTGTGTTTTTGGGGCGTAGAGAGATTGGGTTCCGTTTGATACCCCTGTCCAGTCCCCTTGCTTGTTTTCCCGCCTTGCCTGTTTGCCGCCGCCTGCCGTTTGCCCCTCTCTGAACGAACCCCTGCTGCTGCCTGACCCTTTTGCCCGTCCCCAATAGCCTCCCGGGTTGTTTCTGTACCACGCTGTACCGGCCGCCCTGCAAGCAAATCCGTCAGGGGGGTAACGACCCGGTAGCCTCACGCTGCAGCAAGTCCATCCCGCTTTTCGGCGGGCTTGGGGGAAAAAAAGGGGGTACTTGATTCCCTTCCCCGGGGGTGGGGTTAGCTTCTCGTTGGTTGGCCAGCGAGCCCCTCCTGTTACATAAAGCATTGTATTACAACTAGGCTTAAAAATGATCACACACCTGTGGGTTTTAAGCACCTGGGGACTCAAGTTAAGTAAAAAAATATAATATCTATTTAAAAATTAGATAAAACCCCCTTTTTTCCTTTTACAAATAAAAAAAAAAAAAAATAATAAAAAGTTACACATTTTGATATCACGTTTTCCCCCCAAAAAATCTGAGTATTAAAAAATAACATAATTTTCCCCTTCACTGAAACGTAGAAAAAAAAAAAAATTCAAACTGCAAAATTTGGGTGTTTTTGGGCATTTCACGTTCATAAAATGTAAATAAATATAATCAAAATAGGCTACCAAACTGGTAGCAATAAAAAGTACACTTCAGCCCACAAAAAATGCCCCTCACTCAAGTCCGTAGGTGTTAGTACTAAAAAATTATTGGTCGCAGAAAATGGTATCGCCGCACAAATTTCAAAAATAGAAAATGTTTGAAATTCTTTTTATGGTAACAAGACATAACCATATATGTTTGGAATTGCTGGATGCATATCATCCTGTAGAATACAGATAACACATAATTTTTACTGAAGATCAAACGCCGTAAAGACAAAACCTCTGCAAACATGGCACAAGTACGGGGTTTTTTTTCACATTTTGCACCACTTAGAATTTTTTGTAATTTCCTAGTATATTCTATGGTTATATGAACAACATCATTAGAAAGTACATGTTGTCCCACAAAATAAAAGCCCTCAAATGTCTATATAGGTGGAAAGATTAAAAAAGTTATGGCTCTGGGAAGGCGAGGAGGGAAAAACAAACGTGAAAAAAAATAGGCCTCGGCATTAAGGGCTTAAGACATGCATCATGCAACAGTTATTTCACTTGTTAATTAGTTATTCCACCAGCAAGGTCAGAAATTCATCGGGTACAGCATGCGATCAGCTAATGATCTCCTTGAGCAAATTGAGCTCAAGTTACAGTGTTGTCAGCACATTCCTTCTGAAGAGGAGACAAAATGGAGAGCTAAAACAAAATGGTTTCCTTCACACAGAAATTCTATTTTTTTATAGTGTTTTCTTTTTTTTTTACTTTTACATAATAAAATCACTTTAGCTTAAACTTGTTATGTTGTGTAAAGACTTCTTTTTTGCTAAGTGAACTGTGCTTTTCTTTACACTATTTTGGGATATGTGAATTTTACTTTCTTTATATTGTTTTCTCTGAAGCAGGATGTACAAAACCAACAACTAGACATTGTTTTTATATTTTTATGCAATTTACCACATGTGACAAAAAATGTGTTTGTTTGATAGTATAGTTTGTTACCGATGCAGTGATATCAAATATGTGGACGTTTGCTAAAATCATGGTTTGTTCTTTAAATATAATGGGCCTCATTTATGAAAACTGTCTAAGCGCAACACTGTCCTTATTGTCCACAGCAACCAATCAGAGCGCAGCTTTCATTTGTCCAGAGTGGTAAAAGAAATGTAATCTGAGCTCTCATTGGTTGCTAAGGGCAACAGGGACAGTCTTATGGTCTTATGCTTAGTCAGTTTTCTTATATAAGGCCCAGTATTTTCTTTTGTTATGTATTTGGTATTGATTCAATGAGTCTTGTGTTTTTCTCTTTCAGACTATATTTTATGTATTGTATCATTATTATACTACTTCCATAATTGTACTTTATATATACCGTATTCATTTTTGCACTTTTTAAGACTTACTCTTGTACTTTATTGAACCTTTTTTAAACTTACATACTTTGCATGTACAGTATTTCACAAAAGTGAATACACCCCTCACATTTTGTAAACATTGTATCATATATTGTCATGTGACAACACTGAAGATATGACACTTTGATACAATGTAAAGTAGTCAGTTTGCAGCTTGTACAATTTGGTGTGCCCATAGAATTACTCAGCACAAAGCCGTCAATGTCTAAACCACTGGCAACAAAAGTGAGTACACCCTAAAGTAAAAATGCACAAATTGTGCCCAAAGTGTCAATATTTTGTGTGGCCACCATTTTTTCCAGCACTGCCTTAACTCTCTTGGACATGGAGTTCACTAGAACTTCACATGTTGCAGCCACTGGAATCGTCTTCCACTCCTCCAAGACAACATCACAGTAGATGTTAGAGACCCTGTGCTCCTTCACCTTTCGTTTGAGGATGCCCCACAGATGCTCAATATGGTTTAGGTCTGGAGACATGTTTGGCACCCTTACCCTCATTTTCTTTAGCAAGGTAGCGGTCATCTTGGGGTCATTATGTTGTAATACTTTTAAACAGCCCTGTTTCCAAAGGGAGGAGATCATGCTCTTCTTCAGTATGTCACAGTACATGTTGGCATTCATGGTTTCCTCAATAAACTGTAGCTACCCATAGCCGTCAGCACTCAAGCAGCTCCAAACCATGACACTCCCAACACCATGCTTCATGTAGGCAAGACACCCTTGTCTTTGTACTCTTCACATGGTTGCAACCACAACACAGGCTTGACACCATCTAAACCAAATAAGTTTATCTTGGTCTCATCCAACCACAGGAGATGGTTCCAGTTATCCTTGTCCTTAGTCTGCTTGTTTTCAGCAAACTGTTTGTGGGCTTTCTTGTGCATCATCATTAGAAGAGGCTTCCTTAAATGATAATAGTCATGCATATCAATTTTATGCAGTGTGTGGTGTATGGTCTGAGCACTGACAAACTAACTCTCTACCCATGTAACCTCTGCAGCAATGCTGGCAGCACTCATGTGTCCATTTTAAAAAGGCAATCTCTGGATATGACGCTGAGCACGTGCATTCAACTTCTTTGGTCAACCAGAGCAAAGCCTGTTCTGTGTGGAACCTGTCTTGCTAAACCAATGTATGGTTTTGGTCACCGTGCTGCAGCTCAGTTTCAGAGTGTTGGCAATCTTATAGCCTATCAATTCTTTTTTTCAGATCCTCAGACAGTTCTTTGCCATGAGATGTCATGTTGAACTTTCAGTGACCAGTATGAAAGAATGTGATAGGAATAACATAAAATTTAACACACCTGCTCCCCATTCACATAAGAGAACTTGTTGCCAGCGGTTTAGACATTAAAGGCTGTGTGTTGAGTTATTTTCAGGGCACACCACATCTACACTGTTATACAAGCTGTACACTGACTGCTTTACATTGTATCAAAGTATCATATCTCCAGTGTTATACCATGACAAGATATAAATACGTTTAAAAAAATCTGAGCTGTGTACTCACTGTTGTGAGATACTGTATGTGGTGAATTTTATTGTTTATTCTAAAATACTACTAATCATTGGTATATTAATTGCATGCTATTTAGCTTCTATATTGCTTTACTATGCATTTCAACCTCCACAGAACTAATTTTACAATGCAGTAGATTAGAAATAAGCCACACTGTAATATAAATAGGTATCCGCAAGTCAGATCAATAACAGAATTAAGTAGGCCCTTAACCTGATCTAATGGTAGATATAACATACCTTTCAATTATACATTCCCAGATAAAATCCTAACCTCAACCCATTAAAGCCTTGATGGACTTATCCTACCTAAGCAGGGACCTTCCCCAAAAAGGCGACCCTATATTCTACCCTGTCCCTGGAAACACTACTATGTCCCTTAAAATAATCAATGCGATATGCATCAATGCACAGAGAGAACTATGACTCAAATAATCATATACTCATATATAATATAGTATATAATCATATACTAGGATATATCATAGTTGAGATGGCAAGCATAACTTCATGCTTTGACTACCTCTAATCTTAAGCATCAGTGCCTGACAGACAGAAGTGGGGCAGCCTTTCAATCTTGTGAGTTTCGAGGCTCAAGTGGCGATATAGGGCACTAGAAAGGAAAAGTCAAAACTTAATTTTTCTGCCCATAGTACTACACTGCTGTTCAGAAAGAAGTAGGTGAAACAGGGACTATAGAAATTGTCTCTGTATATGTTTCTTGAGATGTTCAGATAGCAAATGGGTGGGGTGGACAGAGAAATAGCTGTATATGATTGGCTCTTATTACATGTATACAGGTCCAGTGCATAGTGTTCTAGTATCTATACTTTGTCACCTTTTTGGATCACTCTTTGTGATTAGTGTATGTTAATTATGTATTGGATTTTATGTCGATTTTTTAATGAGTGTCTTGTATTCCTCCATGTTTGTTTATGGGTGTAACAATTACTTTTGAATGCTGCATCTCAGGGTTTAAAAAGCCAGAATCAGGGGCATTTCCATCACAGGTGCCTAAAGCAGGGCCATCTTTATCATTGGGCGCATTAGGCAGTTGCCTGGGGGTGCCACAAGTATGGGGAACCCAGGTGGTATATGTATGTCCCAGGAATACAAAAAAATATATCCTGGATCCCTTGGTTGGCTTTGCTTATTTAAGTGTTTGTGTTTTTTTAGGATGTGCAAACAGTTAAAAAAAACATGGTGGAGAAGGGAGCCAAAGGCTCCCTGCCAATTTGTCTTGTAGGCTGCAGGCTGGCGGTTCCCAGACATAAGTGGCGTGATAAAGTGTGTGTTTGGGCTTGGCTAGAGGGTGGCCTCATGTGATGTCATGTATTTGGGCAGGGCCTACTGCAGTGTTATGCCCGGGGGCCCAGAATGCTGTTAAGACGGCTCTGGCCTAAAGTGGGTGTAAGCTATGGTCAACCATGTATGAGCTCCTGAGCCCACCCCAGACAGCTTGCGGTGCATTTACTTCAGGTGTCAATGCAGTGGGGTTCACTAGTATGTTATCATAACAGAATATTTATAATAGCATTACAAATCCCTTGATTAAAGGGAAACTCCAACCAAATCCATTCCCACCGTTACCATGTATTCTTGCTTACAATTCTATGTGTCAATCTCTTATCTGCTCTTTCTCTTGCTG
The DNA here is from genome assembly GCA_025379985.1 of Phyllomedusa bahiana. Lineage (NCBI taxonomy): Eukaryota > Metazoa > Chordata > Amphibia > Anura > Hylidae > Phyllomedusa > Phyllomedusa bahiana. The sequence goes on from JAODAL010000960.1 coordinate 57,946, forward strand.
CTTTTATCTCTAAATCTCATACTGCAGCCGTTGCATAGCAACAGTGTGAATCAGGCTTTATATGGGGATCTATGTGTGACTCATACACGCACCAGAACTTCCACACAGGCTCTTCACAAGGGAAGGGGGATGTAAACTCATATCACAGTTACTGATGACAGGCTCCTATCACTCAGTTATAACGAAGAATATGACAGTTAAGCCTCCCTGGCTTTTTATTGACTTTATAATCTACTAGCTTATTGTGGAAAATATAAAGGGAAGGATAATCATATTATCCCCCAGCAGGCAGAAATGTACCTGCACTAACTCGCCATGTGAGGTTGTGCAGAGGCATCCTGGGATTAATTTCATAAAGAAGGTAGGTAGAGTGAAATCTAAAATTTCAAGTGGCATCTGATCAGAAGCAGACAGAAGGCTGGACTGCAGGGAAGGGAGTATGACAGAAGGGCCAAACTGTGTGATGTTGTTGCAGTTGGCCCGTTGTGTGCAGTAGAGTGACAACTGTGGGCTGACTGTGTTATTGCTGAGGAGATGGCACAGCAATAATTGCACATTCAAACTTTGCTTCAAATAAAGCATTTGCAAGAAATATATATAAAGATCACAATGCCTGGAGGTTTTCACTTGGAAGCTCATGTCATGTCCCATGATGCACTATTATGTCATGAAGGCATTAAGGATGTATTGAGCAGGCTTATGTGGTGACCCAGGGACAGCAGAGGAGAGACTGGGGAATTAAACTTATGTCATGGTAGCCTTCTCACCCACATTCTCTAACTACACTGAGATCACACACACTTTAAATAGGGGGAGTGCTGCAGTGTTGGAGATGATGGTGTTAGTGCCTAGATGTTGATGGAGGTGTCCAGATGTAAGGCAGCAATGATAGGAAGGAGTCTGAAGTGGTGGTTCCAAAACAACAGTTCCTTTTACTTAAAGCACTTTAAACCTGGAATAGCCTTCAAGGTGCATTTCACAGCCCCTAAGAACCTGAAGCAAACAGGAGCCCGGTATGCATGGCATCCATGATCTATTGGGTTTACATGCTTACCCATATAGTCCAGAACTTTACATGAGGAGATGGCATTGAGCTAGGCCAGGTGACACCAGAATTCAATGGACCCTGAAGAGATTTCACTGAGGCTGAGTGCACACTGCATTTTTTTGAATGGATGACAGAGCCGTTCTGATGTAGGTAAAAATGGATGCCTTAACGTGTTAATTGACTCATGTAGGTGGACGGATGTGCAACATATATTGACATAGTGTCCGTTTTTATACTTTCTGTCAAATATGCATTTAATAGGAAGATGCAAGGTGCTGAGCTTTTTCAAGTTTAAAAAACATGTATACGTTAAAGTATACTTTTTTTTTACAATGTATGTAAATTGAAAACGGATCCTAGTGTTTGTGCTCATGTTGTAAATGTAAACATTTGTATCCATCATAAATATATAAACAAAGCTACCGAATCAAATTGCAGGGAAAAACAGGTTACAGCCAATAGAAAAGCTTGTAAAAAAAAAACGGATGTCAAATATCTGCTCAAAACAGCGCCCGTTTGGCATATGTTTAACGTATACGTCATACCGTACAAGTTTTGATGTATGGTCAAACGTCGTGTGCACTAAGCTTTACTCTTCTTCCACAGACACCACCTCAATCCTGAGCTGCAGCTGCAAGCAGGTCTTCCCCCTGTAAACTGCGATACTGACTTTTCTCTACCCAGGGCTATTAAAAAATGGCTGTGTTCCAGGGTAGGATGGCTTGAGTTGTTGTTAAACAGATCCAGAGCCCTGGATGGACTTTGGTAGAGTACAGGCATTAGCCTGCTAGAACGGAACACGGAACCCTGGCTTTCGGGTCTTTTATACATTTAACCCCTCCCTCTGTTGTCACAGTCACCCAGCTTGCCTCAGGTTTTACACAAACATTAGCATTTTTATAGCATAACCTGAATTCAATTTATCATGATGACATTGCATTCTTTAACACACTATACAGAGTTTTACAGTTTGTGCAGATAATAATGAGATTATACATTTAACACAGCACACTTGCATACCACGTCTACTCCATACCAAGCAGGTGCTGACTGTTTCTTACAGCTGACACCAACTGTTAGTAGCCAGGATTGAAGATAATTCTTATCCTGGCTATTTAATCCCTTAGATGTCATGGTCAGTGTGAGCACTATATCAGAAGCACTCCATAGATTTTTTGGAAAAGCATTTATACTATTGTCAAATTTATGAAAATTGTGAGGTTCCCAGCATATATTTTTGATCAAAACTGCAAATGCCCACCCACTGCAGCAAGGTGACCTCAATTATGATGGGAACCTACGCTACATGTTCCCTCTCCTGATGTCTGTTCAGACCTCCACATTTCAGGGAGAGAAGATTCCAGCTATAACCTGATCTGTTTAAGAAACCTATGCAGGTTGGTGGAGTGCAAAAAACCAAGATGGGAGCCAGCCACTTCCCCATGCATACAGTACAAAAACAAAATATGGTCAGAACATCCATTTTGAAAAATGAGTATATAGTATATAGCAAAATAGGCTGAACTGGGTGGACAACTGTCTTTTTTTGGCCTTACAAATGAGCACACTGGTGTGACAGCCAAAAACAATGCAAACACAACACTATATCAGCAGCACTCCATAGGCACTAAAAACGGTCAAAGAGGACATAAGAATCTTTTGGAAAAGCATTTCTGCTCCTGAGGAATTATTTATTGATTATATATATATATATATATATATATATATATATATATATATATATATATATATTATATATATATATATATATGACAATTGTGAGGTTCCTAGCGTACATTTTTTATTAAAACTGTAAACGCTCACCCTTCTCTCCCTGAAATGTGCTAATGGGTTAACATGGCAGCTGTAAGCCTTGAGAAGGCTTCAATTTCTGCCATGTTTCCTGTTTTCCCACTACCTGCCCCAGGCAGAAAGTTGTAAAAACCCTCATCTTAGTTCACCCTTCTGTATTGACTGAGATGGTGACATCACTCTTTGCTGTGTCTTATCAGCAGAAGATAAGTTATTTATGTTTGTTGTTGACAAACTTTAACCTGTTACAGTGCTACAGCCTTCTGTTCTGCTGTTTAAACCCTTCCATTATCAATGTCACTCTAACAGGTTAATCTAGGAATAGCAGAGCTGATATGCCAATCACTGCTTTAGACCAGCCCACAGCATGAACATGGAGTGGAAGCCTGAAGCTGACTGTGAAGATCAGGCTCTATTATAGAACTAGATGGGAAAACTCTCTGCAGAGTATATTAACATGATGCAGATATTATACAGAATCTGTGACTGAAAAAAATCTAGATATTGGTCTCTAGCGATGCAAACAAATAAGAAAAAAATAATAAAATAATAATTAAAAGTTTTAAAACATAAAGAAAACTCATTATAGGAGGATGTGTGAGAAACCGTCCCATAATATGACCATGTTGGATCCTTCTCCTTACTCGGATAGTGGGCGGAAATATAGTTGCTAGGCATGCTCTCTGAAAACTACATTTCCCACAAAAGTCCCATCCCCTCTGCTTCTCAGTGGGTCAGTGCTTCCGCTGTCACTGACTGTACTCACAGAAACACTAAGGGATGTACAGTGCAGGAAACAATTATTTCATCCCTTGCTGATTTTGTAAGTTTGCCCACTGACATAGACCTGAACAGTCTATAATTTTAAGGGTAGGTTAATTTTAACATTGAGAGATAGAATATCCAAAATAAGATCCAAAAAATCACATTGTATAAATTATAATAATGTATTTGCATTTTGCGGTGAGAAATAAGTATTTGATCCCTTTTGCAAACAATATATATATATATATATATTATATATATAATATATATATATATATATATATTAATATATTATATATTATTTTTTTTTTTATTTGTTTTTGGAAAGTACATTCATTTTTATTCATTTTGTATTTAATTCAGAGGTGGGCTATGTGTTTTTTCCTATGCATTGGCTGGTTATACAGCTCTCTGTTCAGCAGTACAGAATCCTGTTTAGTCTCAGCTGATCATGCTGCCATTGGCCTGGCTCTTCAGCGGGAGCGTGACAAAAATCAGCATTAAAACCTCATCTAAAAAGCGGATGAGGTTTTGAAAAGGTTTTGATGAGGTTTTGGACAAGGTTTTGCATCACTGTTTCAGACGAGGTTGTAAACAAAGTTTTAGGTGAGGTTTTCAACACTGTTTTCCCCCCATACAAAAAACAAGCCAAGGTACTGGACGAGGTTTTGAAACTTTTCATTGATTCCTATAGTGGTTGATGAATAAAAATGGAAGCTCCAAGATGTGCCACAAATTTGATTCAATGAAATCAAACTCCTTTCTACTTATGAAGCTGACACCACATAAGTGGAATGGGCCTTAAAAGCTGGAGAATGCTTATCCTATCTAATAAGTTGCTGCTCCAATTTTGCTTCCCTTTAGAGTAAGAGTAGTTCTTAACTCCTGCTTGTTTACATAAGCTTCCTAAGGTTAGGGTGGGTTCACACTATGACATACATTGCAGATATCCATCGATTGCTGTAAAAAGTGTTTACATTTACTCTATTTATGTGGTTACTTGGGCTACATTTGTTCTTTTTACCTATGGTGTACACATAAAATAAGCGCAGGCGGTGGGAAATAGACCAAACTTAGCCCCACTGGGCTCAATCTGCTGCATTATTCTCTATGGGGCACTGTGTGTGCATGGTGGTATTTGTCATGATACCTGCAATGTGTGCTTTATTGTAGTGTGAACCCATCCTTACTGATCATCTTTTTCTGCTCTTACAGTGCCCAGGCTGGTGATGTCACTCTGTGCTGTGTCTTATCATGAGGACATAACTTGCTTCTTAGTCCCTGATCTTATTTTTTTGTGAGACAAACTTTAACTGTCCAGTTTCTGAGTAGGAAGCTACGAATGTGTTTTGACAGCATGTAAGTTTTTGTTTTTTTGCTAGAAGCTTCGTGTTGCAACAAATACAACTCTATTAGCTCACATTTATAGCCAGAAATCCAGTTTGTACAGTGTCATTGATTTTCACAACCCTTCTAACAGATAAAGCTAGGAATAGATGCTAGCATAGCTAAGATGTTAGTCAATGCTGTAGAGCCGTCCACAGCCTGCACAGAAAGGGAGATCCTGTGGTGGTGGTGGTGTGTGGGGGGAATTCTGTGACAACAGTCAGATAAAAAAAAAAAAACTTTAATCTACTCATACTGGTCTTGGAGGCCTTTAAGCATCTACCTTATTCTTAAAACAGGATAACAATATTCTCCATCTATCACATCTCCCTAGCTCTATCTAGATACATCTTTAACCCTTTACCAACATTTGACATATGAGTAAATCATGAGATCGGTAAGGCCCCGTTCACACGGCGGTTTTGGCCGCGGGTTTCCCCCGCTTTCCCGCGGCCGAAACCTCGTCGGACCTCGCCGCAAACTCGCTTCTCCCGACGCGGGTGTGTGGCGCGGGAGGTGGGCGTGGGTCGGTGCGGGAGGGGCATGGTTTGGGGCGCGGCTTACACCAAAGGGTTTGCCCCCCATGCAAATTAATAACAGGGGGCAAACCGCGACGCGAGCCACGTCCCAGCTGTGCACCACCCGCGGCGACACCCGCAGAGAACACCCAGTCAGGGATTGACAGGAGAGTTCTTCACACGCGCGGGTTTGCCGCGGCCCCGGAGCCGTGGCCAAACCCGCGGAGTGTGAATATTAACGCGGTTTCCCATAGGAAACCATGTTAATAAACTAGACGCGATTTGGCCGCGTTTTGGCCATAACCGCGGCCAAATCCGCCGTGTGGAACGAGGCCTAAGGGTCTGCTAACTGCAGCAGACACCTGCTGGAAACAACAGGGAACAGAACCAGCTCGGTTCCCTGTTGTTTAATCCATTAGACACTACTGCCGCCATGTCTACATGAATGATAAATGGTGCAGTGCACCATTTCTTCCTCTGATCGGCACCCCTAAGTTGAGAAAGCGGGATTCTAATGGGTTAACATGGCAGCTGTAAGCCTTGAGAAGGCTTCAATTTCTGCCATGTTTCCTGTTTTCCCACTACCTGCCCCATGCAGGAAGTTGTGAAACCACCATCTTAGTTCACCCTTCTGTATTGACTGAGATGGTGACATCACTCTTTGCTGTGTCTTATCAGCAGCAGAGAAGTCATTTATGTTTGTTATTGACAAACTTTAACCTGTTACAGTGTTAAAGCCTTCTGTTCTGCTGTTTAAACCCTTCCATTATCAATGTCCCTCTAACAGGTTAATCTAGGAATAGCAGAGCTGATATGCCAATTACTGCTTTAGACCAGCCCACAGCATGAACATGGAGTGGAAGCCTGAAGCTGGCTGTGAAGATCAGGCTCTTTTAAAGAACCAGATGGGAAAACTCTCTGCAGAGTATATTAACATGATGCAGATATGATACAGAATCTGTGACTGAAAAAATCTACTGAGAGACGAACAGTGTTATCTGTGAATGCATAAATGTAATTTTAAGATAAAATGTGTTCTAATAATAGAAGAAAAAAATGTTTTTGCATTGAAAGTAAACTTACCCTGAAATTTCACACAATTTGCTCAAAGAGAAACAAATTGAAGGGAATAAACTTCATGAAAGAAAAACAAAGTAGTGATGACTGTGAAGAAGGCATTTGTTGTGATTATATCATAACCATGTATTACAGTAAGGTTGTGACATATGCAAATAAAGAGTATTCATAGGCATGAAATAGATTTAAAATGATTCTTTCCTGATGCCCTTGGATATGCTGTTCAGTGTGAACTCTACATAGAAAAAAAATACATGGGAGAATTTCGATTATTCTGCAAGCACAGCTGCATCTTGTTCTGCAAAACGAGAGCTTCAGCTGGTGACAAGGAAGTATGGAAGTTGACACCTCTGCTGGCGTTAATCCAAAACTGGAGAATGTTTTAGTCAGCCTGTGGCATGTGATACATATCATAATTGTTGATAACATATAATTAGGACAATCTAAGCCTAGTTTAATGAATGCAATAAGTTACTTTAAAAAGCGTGACTATACTTGGAGAGATTTTGTTAGTCTTGGAGGTCTAAACTATAAAATTACATTTTACAAATAGCATAAAATGGAATCTTCCATCTTAGATTGGAATTGCGGTTGGCATCTTAAACCGCAGAATAAATTCACTTGCCTGAGTAAATATTCAGGGACAATATGTATATCTAATGAGAACCTGGTAACAACTCTTTAGGTGCCATATATTTGATTTCCAAGCAGTCACACAATCTATACGCCCAATTAAAGATGTCCAAACTGTTCAGTTACCTTCTCCATTATTTATAATCAGCGACCTAAACGTCATTATCTTTACATTCTCTCCATATGGAAATAGCAACCAATTACTGCTAGACAGATAACGGCATGTATAACTCATTATTTCTATACTACTCCTGGGGGTCTCATCATACTAGTTATACAGTCATGCTTTAGTTGAATCACTCATAATATTACACTCCCCCAATAATGAGTGTAATGTGAATGGGATCAGAACATTATGGGAATAACCTGAGTTATCCACATACTCCCCATTATTGCATAATTATCACACAGATGTGTTACTGATCTTTAATCCTTTCTCATGATGTACGATTTTGACATATACAAACAAAAACTGGATAAAAAAAAATATTATAACACTATGCCCATATACTAAATGTTCTGGAAGTGGGCAGCTTAGAAATTGTAAAAATTATATCCTGCACTTGACACTCATGTGAACCTACAAGCATTTTGCAACAACATGGAAAAAGTACATAAAAATGTTTGTAGCTAAAGATCTGACCCAAGCAAACCCTGAGACCAACATCAGTTCCTAAAAATAAAAGTTCAAGTTGTGCAGAGTTCACACATGCCAAGCTTGTCTACATACACAGATCAGAAAAAACAACCAAACGTTTAGCAGCTCACATATACTACATAGAAGAAAGCAGCATGAATCTACAACCACCTCTCCTGCTCATTTCCTGTTCTGTAGAATGTGTAGAGCTGAACAAGGGACAGGCCATAAATACCCCAGATAGGAATAACCCATCTGATTATATGCAAATATATAGATAGATAGATAGATAGATAGATAGATAGATAGATAGATAGATAGATAGATAGAATAGATAGATAGAGACACAGACAGACAGACAGACAGACAGACAGACAGACAGACAGACAGACAGACAGATAGATAGATAGATAGATAGATAGATAGATAGATAGATAGATAGATAGATAGGATAGATAGATGCTAGTGCATCTCAAAAATTAGAATATCATTGAAAAGATAAATTATATCAATAATTTAGGTCAAATAGAGAAACCCATATATTGTATAGACTTGTTACAGTATGAATTACAAGCTTTAATACAATGCATTTGTAAACCCTACAGCAAATAAAAAGATAGTCCTGGAGAAGCCCTTTAATTTTCAATTAAATTAACATTTTTAAGATGTATATATATATACATATATATGTATATATGTAAAGTTGAAAAAATATGTTTACAGACACTACATAAAAAGACACATATGCATGTTTTATCACTATCTGACATGAAATCAGAATAAACTTTACCCGTTTTAGGTCAATTAGGAACCAAAATTATTTATATTTGCCCCCAATGCCAGAATAATGAGAGAGAAAAAAAAAATTAAGGCATTTTTATTACTTTCTGCAAAGTCAAAAGTTTACATACATTTCATTAGCATTGCCCTTAAATTGTATGACTTGGGTCAAATGTTTTGGACCCTTCCACAAGCTTCTCACAGTAGTTGGTAGGAATATTGGCCCATTCCTCCTGACACAACTGGTGTAACTGAGCCATGTTTGTAGGTCGCCTTGCTCGCCTCTGCCTTTTCACCTTTGCCCATAAATTTTCAATAGGATTGAGATCAGGGCTTTGTGATGGCCACTCCAAAACACTGACTTGGTTATTCTTAAGCCACTTTGCAACCAGTTTGACAGTATGCTTCAGGTCATTGTCCATTTGGAAGACTCCTTTCCGGCAAAGCTTTAAAGGGGCTTTCTCGCTACAAAGATCATTTTTTCAAATGATGGGACAGTAAAAGTAAGCACTTTTGCAATTGGTTTGCATTATCTAAGTAACTCAGAATAGCAGAATAGCAGCTGGATGGGACACACCCTCTTTTCTGTGATTTGCTGACTGATATGTCATTCAGCCTGTTCGGACACCCCTCCAGCTGCCTGCACTCTATGCTCACTCCCCTTTGAGCTGTGGAAAACGAAAGTGAAACAAACTGCCTGAGATGGCTGCTGGTTGTACAATAAAGGCTGTCTCAGCTCCTCTCTATACTCATCTCCCAGTGATTACTCTATGTAAAGGATCTGGGCAATTACCAAGTGTGTAGCTGCTAGATTCACTTTCCCCTCATATAACACAGCTTTATACCCTGTGCTCCCTCATATAACAGCCTTATACAGTCTGCTCTACTTCCTGCCTAATAACAGAGGGGTAGAGGGGAGCAGAGTGCATTTCTCACATTTATTTCATCAGTTCAGGCTGTATGTATAACTGCTTACACCCAATGCAGGTGTTCTGGTTACAGCAGTGCAGGGGTTCTGCTTACAAGGAGCTTGTGCAGCCTGGGAGGCAGGTGACAGTTCTGCAGACAAGAGAACATTGTAGGAGCTGACATCCTCTACCTTCCACTGCTTCACACAGGATGATGATGTAAAAACTCTTCAGTGAGGGCAGACACGCCTCCTGGGAGGAGATAAACATCTAGAGGGAAGAGAGACTCGCCCCTGGATTTGAAACTGAAACAGATAGAAACAGCTCAAGTCTACAAAAGTGTGTAATTATAAAACCTTTATAACCTCCTGGCTGATATCTTGAGATGTTACTTCAATATTGCCACATAATCTTCTTTCCTCAAAATGCCATCTATTTTATGAAGTGCACCAGTGCCTCCTGCAGCAAGACTACCCCACAACATGATGCTGCCACCCCTGTGTTTCACAGTTGGAATGGTGTTCTTAGGCCTACAAGCTTCTCCATTTGTCCTCCAAATAAAATGATGGTCATTGGGGCAAAACAGTTCAATTTTAGTTTTGTCAGACCACAGGACTTGTCTCCAAAAATGTAGGTCTTTGTTCCTGTGTGCATTTGCAAACAGTAATTTGGCTTTTATGTGTTTCTTTTGGAGCGATTACTTATTCCTGGCAGAATGGCCTTTCAGCCCTTTCAGCCCCAGTTGATACAATACTCGTTTCACTGTGGATAATGAAACAATCTTACCAGCTTCCATCAGCATCCTCACACAGTCTTTTTCTTTTGTTCTTGGGTTGATATGCACATGTCGGATCTCTGAGGCACAGAATCTATCTCCCTCCTGAAAGGTATGATGGCTGGACATTCCCATCTTGTTTGTACTTGCTTATAATTGTTTGTACAGATGAACAAGGCACCTTCAGGTATCTGGAAATTGCACCCAACGATGACCCAGACTTGTGCAAGTCCATAATTATCTTCCTGATTTCTTGGCTGATTTCTTTACACTTTCCCATGATGTTTCATGCAGAAGCACTTTGTTTCTAGTGTGATTTAAAATACATCCACAAGTGTGTCTCTAATTAACTCAGATGTTGCCAATAAACAGAAACGTCCAAAGACATGACATCATCATATGGGCTGTCCAAAATTGCTTAAAGGTATAGTATTCCTAGTGTATGTAAACTTTTGACTTTGAGGAAAGTAATAAAAATGACTTAAAAATTATTTCTCTCTCATTCTGGCATTTGACCTAAAATGGGTAAGGTTTTTTCTGATTTCCGATAGTGAGAAAAACATGCATATGTATTTTTTTATATAGCGTATGTAAACTTCTGGTTTCAACTGGATAGATAGACAGGGTGACAGACAGACAGACAGATAGATAGATAGATAGATAGATAGACAGATTTGATGTGTCCTCAAAATAACTCAGCAAACCGCCATTAATGTCTAAATGGACAAATTGGGCCTAAGATTTACATTTTTTGTGTGGCCACCATTATTATCTAGCGCTGCCTTAACTCTCTTGGGCATGGAGTTCCCTAGAGATTCACAGGTTGCAGCCACTGGAGTCTTTTTTTACTCCTCCATGATGACATCACGGAGCTGGTGAATGTTAGAGACCTTGCGCTACTCCACCTTCCATTTGAGGAAGCCCCACAGATGCTCAATAGGATTTAGGTCTGGAGGCATGCTTGGCCAATCCAGCACTTTTACCCTCATTTTCTTTAGCAAGGCAGTGGTCGTTATCATGTTGGAATGCTGCCCTGCGGCCCAGTTTCCAAAAGGAGGGGATCATGCTCTGCTTCAGTATGTCACAATACATGTTGACATTCATGGTTCTCTCAATTAAATGTAGATCCCCACAGCCGGCACCACTCGTGCAGCCCCAAATCATGATACTCCCACCACCATGCTTGACTCTAGGCAAGACACACTTGTCCCTCACCTGGTTGCTGCCACACACGCTTAACACCCTCTGAACCAAAGAAGTTTATCTTGGTCTCATCAGATCACAGGACAAGGTTCTAGTAATCCAGGTCCTTATTCTGCTTGTCTTCAGCAAACTGGGTTTTCTTGTGCATCATCATTAGAAGAGGCTTCCTTCTGAAATGACAGCCATGCAGACCTATTTTATGCAGTGTGCGAGATATGGTCCCTGAGAACTGACAGCAGGGGCGTAACTAGCAAAACTTTTGGATGGGACATCAGTTTCAAGTGTTGACCTAGGCCATCTTTATTATTATTATTATTATTATTATTATTATTATTATTTATAATTATTAATTATTTTAAAGCACCATTGATTCCATGGCACTGTGTATTCAAGAGGGGTTACACACATAATATATGTCAAACAAGTGCAATGGTAACACTAAGGGTGACATGTTTGTATTTTGAAGCCCAGAAGACAATTTTTTTGCACACATTAGTAGCATAGAATGCACCTGAATTTATGAACTTTTTCTACTGTGGGTCATAGATTTAACGCTTTCTAGATCCAAAACAACAAATCAGGCTCAGGGAAATCACTTTTAACTTGGTCTACCTGTTCTAGTTTTGCCATCCTCCCATCATAAATGTGTAGAATCATACAGTTGTGGTGCGACACGCCTCCAGAATTCTCCCCCGACCTCAGGCACATTACAAAGTGATAATGCACCTAATTTTTGAGTGCGCCTGATTATAAATCTAGAGAACAGGACCACTTTTTTGGCTAAAGGATGCCAGATTACTGGCAGAGACCTGTACATACATGTCGCCCTAAATGACTAACAACTGGTCAAGAGGGAGAGAGGACCCTGCCTGCGAAAGCTTAGGGTATGTTTACATGGCGATATGCAGGATGTACTTTGGATCATAATTGCTTCAAAGTAATCTCCACAACTACAGTGAATTAATAGCACTCACTTAGTGCTATGTTAAAAGAATGTATTACCTGCCATGTACTATCCAGCCTTAAAAAGAAGTGACATGTCACATCTTTCGGGTGCTTATGCATGGGAAATATGAAACTGAATTGCAGACAGGGCTTGCCAGTGTGTACTTTCAATAGCAGGCGTATTGTGTCGTATACCTGTGTGCACCACATTATGTCATGTGTACATACCCTTACAATCTTCAAAGGAGGAGGGAAGAAACAGAAGGTATAACAGGCATGTTTGTGGAGTAGAGGCAGTAGCCTGCACTTTCAAGGCATGCATTCCCCTGTGAGGATAGCATCTATATGTAGAGCAACAATTCTTTTTTTTGGATCCATGGAGAGTTCTTTGTCATGAGGTGCCTTGTTGAACTTTTAGTGACCAGTGTGAGAGAGTGATAACACCAGATTTAACACACCTGCTCCCATTTACACCTGAGACCCTGTAACACTAACAAGTCAAATGACACTGTGGAGGAAAAATGGCAAATTGGCCACAATTTTTCCATTTTCGCTTAGAGTTGTACTCACTTATGTTTCCAGTGGTTTAGACATGGATGGCTGTGTGTTGAGTTATTTTGAGGGCAACTGAATTTAGACTGTTATACAAGCTGTACACTGACTACTCTACATTGTATCAAATTGACATTTATAGTGTTGTTCCATTAAAATATATCATTTAATATTTATTAAAATGAGAGGTGTACTTTATATATATATATATTTAATAAATATATATATATATATAATATATATATATATATATATAATATATATATATAAATATAATATATATATATAGATATATATATATATATATTATATATATATATATATATATATATATATATATATAGTAGAGAAAAAAGAAGATGGTGGAACCGGCACATGTGTGTATCCAGGAATGCCAATGATGCAGGCAGGAAGATTCAGAGAATTATTTTATTATTCTAAAAAGGCTAGGGCATAACCTCAGCCAATCTAAAACAAGTTAAAAGCTAGTAAATCCGACGCGTTTCGCGTTTATCAAACGCTTCCTCAGGGGTAAAATTTTACCCCTGAGGAAGCATTTGATAAACGCTATCACATATCAAAGTGCTATCACATTAGTATATGAGGGCCAATGTACTTGGTAATGGTTTTTAATCACCCTCGCCTACACACAAAGGGCCCCTGGGCCACAGGTTGTGTACCCCTGATTTAAAATCGTGATACATGATATGCATTCTTATTAAAGGGTTACACAACATTCCTTCACTGTAGTTGTCAAGTTGTCTTTGCCATATCTACATCAAACTCACACATGTATTCTTTTTTCTAAAGGATTACAAAAACAGAATGCCCTCTGTTTCATATGACAGCATCTCCGAAAGCACTTAATAACCAGTTGCTAATTTTTGCAGTACAATTTATATGGATTCGCTGCTTGTCAAAATGCGAGTGCTATGCTTATTCCACACTTCCCCTAACTAAAACTCAAGTGTCATGACTTTTGGATATAGGATGAACCTTTACAAGCCCTAATACATCCCAAACTACCATAAACATAATAAATGCACAAAAACATGTTATGTTGGTGTCAAAATGGCCCGAGCTTTATTACAACCACAAGACAATTACAGAAGGCCTCAGGTGAAGTGCTAGGTCATTGTGATTTACAAGTGGTGCGAGATCCCCAACTGTCTGAAATACAGCACCCAGCCAGACAGCCAGACAGCTTGCCATTCTAGCAGAGGCAATACAATTTAAGGACACTAATGACTGTACTGAGGATACTCACTCCTGTCCTTAACCATAATGCCCGCATGTGGAGGGCATTACCATTATGCTATCCCTAAGGCTGACCATTTCCAAAGCTCAGCCTCCTTACCACCATGAGGCCTGCAACTTCCACCTCTCAGCCCTCGCTCCCTGCCGGACGTGTTCCGGAGTTTCTCCTCCGCTACCTGCATTACTCATTCCTCCGCCGTTGAGCGCATATCACCTTTACCTCGCAGATTTTTACTCTATACTATAGGCTGCATTTGTCTCCTATTTGTTCCCTTCTATCCAGTGCAGATATGCACTGCTGGCCGAAACGTCACAATACAGACATCTGCATCCTATCTTTAATTACTTGTTAACCTTGAATTTTGTGCAGTAATCAGATCTCTGTTAATCTTGACACCTATGGAGCATTGTGGCATAATATTGCTTCTCTTGTAAATAAATATACCCCCCTTTTGCTTTGCATTTTGGTGTGCCGGTGCATATTTATATTACTGCAACTTCCACCTGACTCCCCAACTGCAACATGAAAGCTGTGAAAGCTTTTGTATATCTAGTGGTAAGCCCAATGCAGAGTTTTACAAATTCTAGAAAGATGATCATACTTCCTGGGTTCTTGGATGCCGGTATTTGCATATAACTTTTGTGCCATTAATGTTTAAAGTTAATAAAACTAAATGAAAATAACGAATCAAAATTTGCCTGAATGTAAACAAGATTTGTCATAAACAATATTTTCGTAAACGAGTTAAGTATCAGTACAAGAAAAGTAAGAACATGTATAATTTGTATCGTGAGGAACGCTAAAATGTCTGACCTGTTATTTCAGCCTATAAAGCTGTTCTGTGAGGGGTGTCTCCAGAGTCCCCAAGGAAAATAACCACATCTAGATTTAGCAGTGAGAACACTTTTTAATGGTTAATTAAAGTAAATATTTCAGTTTCATACTTCCTACAACTAGCTTAACCCCTTCAAGACTGGTCTATAAAGGCCATATTCTTTTTATTTGTTTATTTGTTGATCCGTTCGAAAATAAGCAATTTTTTATTTTTCTGTAAATGTAGCTAGAGTAAAGGCTTGTGTTTTGCTGGGTCAGTTACATTTTTAATGGTTCAGTTTTTGGGCACCTATAGTTCATTGCTCAACTTTTATTAATTTCTTTTTGGGCAATGGACAGTTCTGTTCTTTATTTTTTTTATTTTCATGTCACTTAAATACATAAATAACATTTCACATTTAGAATTACATTATTGCCAATACCAAATAAAATACTGTACAGTACTTACAGAACTTACAGTACTGTAAGTTCCCCTACTGCATGACACACTAGGGGGCCGTTTACACGGCAAAGGACAAATACCGGTCGGTTTAGGCCCGGGTATTTGTTCTTTTTTGCGGCCGTCCCAGGGGCCGGGGGGGACGGCTTCTCCCGCGATGAGCGAAAAAAAGCCCCCCCCCTTTCACTTTGAGATGCCATTTTTTCGTCCAAAACCGGAGGGAAGGTTTAAAAATTGCTCAATGTTTTTGGGCGGCCTGCAGACGGGAAAAAACCCCCGGGGCGGAAACCCTGTGCGTGGTAACTGCTGCAGGGGGTTTTTCCAGGCGCCCCCCCTTTGCTCATTTTGGGAACCCTGTATTTTAATGATTTTTTTTTTAATGAATTAAAAAAAGTTTTTTATTTTTTTTTAAATTTTGGGTCTTGCACTGGGATGGGGCCTAAATTGATCCAAGGTTCTATCAAAGTTTGGTTTCACCATTGTAATTGTTTGCCAGAAGAATTTATAGGGCCCTATTGCAAAATGAGATGGGCTCTTACCAACTGATGAAATGAATTAAAATAACAGTAGAACTAACAAAAAAATATACGTGATAGCGCCATATATAGAAGTGAAGCTAGATTTTGAAACCAAAAAGTATATTCCTATAAAAATTGCAATTTTCTTGCACCTGACATAGCCCCTTAATACGGGCCCCCCCTTTTAAGCTCAGCTTTAGTAAGATTGGTTTTTGGGCCTTTGGGGTTTCCAAATTTTTATCAAAAGAAAACAAAGCTTAAAGGGGTTTTATCACTAAAAAGTCATGTCTCAGATTGGGGGCTAAAATAACATTTTTGTAATTGGTTTGCATTCCCCTCAGTACTTGTTTAGCAATATGAGTTTTTTTCTGAAATATGTTTCTTTTTCTGCTGTTGGGGCCCGTGGAACCCCCTGCCGGATCCCCCCCCCAAGCACACCCCCTGCATTGGATTGGCGGATAACATTTCATTCATTTGGGTTTACCCCCCGTGGGAACCCCGCCCCGGTCACCCCCCTGGCTTTGTTTGGGCCCCTGAACATTTGGTTTTCCCCCCTTGACTGTTAAAATCGAAATGAAACCAAGGTCTGCTGGCTTATACACATCCCCAGTCTAGGGTGAATGTTTTGGGCAATTACTGGCTTTTTTAAGTCACAGCCCCCTCATATAACAGGTTTATACAGGGTCCTAACTGTTAACAGGGGGAAGAAGGGGTAGGAGGGCAGTGGCATGCTCCATTCCCCAGTCGTGCGGAACAGAAGGGGGGGGGGGGCATGTACACCATCAATTTCTCGTTCAGGCTGTGTTTTATAACTGCTATAGCACAGAAAGGGGACTCTGCAGACACATGAAAAACATGAGGGGCTGTATAGTTTTCTCTGCAGACATCCTTCTGTTCTACTGTTACCAAATGATGTGTCACAGGTCTTCATTGGGGAGACACGCCCCCGGGGAGGAGAGACACGCCTGTAAAGGGGAAAAACTCCCCCGGATTCTAATTCAATCTCAGAGAATTAGCTGAACAGCATGAATAGTGTATCAAACAATACAACCCCTTTAACATTTCCTACACTCCCTTCATCCACATCTTTCCCCACCCTTGGTTGAATTTGAAGGACATAGGTCATTTTTTCTTTTTATACTAACCATTTTAAATTTGTAAAAATTTTTTTTCAAAAATTTGGGGAAACTATTAGGACATCTAAAGGGGGCTGCCCCAAAGTCCGCTTTTTTTTTAAGCCGGGAAAACTGGTGCAGCCCCGTTCACTATATTTTTAATCAGGAGAACTCCAATATTAGGCACATTGCAAAGCGCCCCAGATTTTGTATGCCCTAGATCAGGGGGTGTGCTGGGGCGTGTGCACTACAACCGTAAAAAAACTACCATGCATGCCTTTTTTCCCGGGCGCATTACTGCTGAACAGGTGACATTTAAAAAAGGGGTTTACCTGAGCCGAATTTTATCCCTTTGTAGCTAGAAAGCGCTAAATCTTCCCCGCATAGAAAAAGTTTATAGATTCAGGCGCATTCTACTGTACAAACGCGCACAAAAAGAAAAGGCGTCTGGGCGGCGAAAAATATGCATATCACCCTACGTGTTTCAAGTGTTCTTTAATTATACAATAGACTTGTCACCGGGGCTATGGAGTTGGCAAGCCAAAGCTCCGACCCCAAGCTCCTCAATTTTCCTGACTCCAACTCCCGACTCCGACTCCCGACTCCCACATATATGGCACATGATTAAGTGATAACTATACCATAGTAAAATGGTAACATCACACTTTTTATCACCCTTATGATACAATAATCAAGCTATTTAGGTAGGACATACCCAGGTTCACATTGTGTTTTTCAGAAAGTTTTTTTGTGCAGAACTATACGTTGTATTTGGCATATATCCTTTGTCCGGGCTTTGGGGGGTTCACGCACGCCACGTTGGGATAGTCCTGCAATCCCCGGGCCCCCGCAAAAAAAGTTGGGGAGACCGGGGAAGAGGGCTGCTGTTTCTGACGAGACTGTCTTCTCACTCCCCGGGGCATGCAGCGATGCCCCCGCCGGCGATCGCTGCCTTGGTTTTAAATCGAACCCAATGGCGCATTTTCAAATATGGCCAGCGCTGGGGCCGTTGCATAGCGATCGAGGGTGTTTGGGCTGTTTGGGGACGCCCAAATCCCCATGTAGAAAATGGGGCGGTGGTAGTGGTCCACCGTCCCCTTGGCTGTTTTTGGCGGTCTTCCCGACCGGCCAATCGCAGCCATTGCGCTGCCTTTGTACAGCCGACACCGCCCTGGCCCCTTCCGTTCAGGAAGCGAGAGAGCGGTGCCGTGCTGTTCGTCCCGGGCCCCCTGGGGGTCTAGTGCTAAAAACCCAAAAGTAGATCGCTTCTTTCATGGTTTTCCAGGGATGTTTTTGCCCCCCCTGGGGGTTTTTCTGTGCGTCCCCCTCGTTGGTGTGTAGGGGCTAAATGAGCTGTTGGCTGTGTGAAGCCAGACGCTTTCGCTTCCTGTCCTTGACTGTGTTATGATTTTTCATAATCACTTTTTTTTGGGGGTAAGGCTCTTTTTTTTTCCTTTTTTTTTTTTTTTAAATTTTTTTTTTATCATTTTTTTTTTTTATTTTTTTTTTTTTTTACTTTTTTTTGCCCCCCGGGTTTTTTTTTTTTTTTTTGTTTTTTTTTTTACGCAATAGCTGGTAACCACTGCTCTCTCGCGCTGATTATGACGCATCACAAATCAGCGTTGATTTTTTTTCCTGTTTTATTTTTTAAAAATTTTTTTTTTTAGCCACTGGTTCGTGAAGCTGCGCAACCATGTTCATCACGCTGATTGTGAGCATCGCTAACCAGGTCTGTTTTTTTTTTCCCGTGGTGTATTTTTTTACATTTTTTTTTAGCAAACTGGTTACCCAATAGCTCGCACCATGCTCTCTCAGCGCTGATTAGTGACGCTGAAATCAGACTGTTTTTTTTTTTTCCAGGGGTTTTATTTTTTTACACTTTTTTTGCGCTTTTGGTTACGCCAATAGTGGCAACCACTGCTCTCATCAGCGCTGATTGTGACGTCGCAAAATCAGCGTCTGATTTTTTTTTTTTGCGGGGGTTTTTTTTTTTCACTTTTTTTGCGCAGGGGTTACCAATAGTGGCAACCATGCCTTCATCGCGCGTTTTTGTGACACTCGCAAATTCGGGTCGATTTTTATTTTTGCATGGTTTTTTTTTTTTTCTTTGCCCCCGCAGCGTGCCCCGTGACTGCGAGTGTGACCTGATTTAACCCCTTATCAGCATCCAAGCTTTTTTTTGGTTACAGGGTTATTTTTTTTGCTGTTCTGCTGCCCCCGGAGCATAATCAGTGACCCCGTCACTGATTTTACGCTCGTTTTTGCGCAAAACATTTTTTCTTTTTTGGGAGGGATTTAAATTTTTAATTTTAATTTTTTTTATTTTTTAAAGTAACGGAGCTTCATAATTTTTTTATTGCGCCTTTAATTTTTTGGGGTTTAGGTTTTTTTGTTTTACAGTCCTTTTTTTGATTTACTTTTTTTTTTTTTATAATTTTCTTTTTTTTTTTGTAAAAAAATTAAAAAAAATTCCAAAAAAAAAAGTTAAAGCACAAACCCCCCCCCCCTACACAAAACCTTTTTTAAAAGCACCTACACTTTCCGCCCCTTCTAAATAAAAAAAAAAATGCCCCCAGTTTTCCCCTGAGCGCTCTCAGCGAGGGGGCGTACGTTTCCCGGCCGAGGATAGCGGTCCGTCATGATTGGGACGAGGAGTTTACTGGGTTCGTCATGTCGTATCATCCGGTCCTCCTCGTGATGGGGGGTCCCCCCCTTAGACCCCCCGTAGGTCAGAAGGGGGCCCCCCCAAAGTAGTGCCCCCATTGGACTCCCCCCCCAGAAAATTTTCCCAGCCACAAATCCCTTCTTTGTGGCCACCCTGGGTCCGTATCGACACAAAGGCCCTCACTGAAATAGTTTTTTTTAAGTTTTTTTTTCTTGAGGTCGGGTTTTGGTGTCTGGGCACAACTAACCTCTTCCCCAACATTTTTTTGGGCCCTGCCCCACGCCCTCTTTCTGCACATGGCCCCCCGTGATG
Source organism: Phyllomedusa bahiana (assembly GCA_025379985.1). Taxonomy (NCBI): domain Eukaryota; kingdom Metazoa; phylum Chordata; class Amphibia; order Anura; family Hylidae; genus Phyllomedusa; species Phyllomedusa bahiana. The sequence continues at coordinate 78,126 of JAODAL010000960.1, forward strand.
CTGCGAGATGAGCCTTTTGGGCCTTCTTCTCCCAAAGGGAATAGTGAAGAAGCCCGAGGCCCGGCAATATTGGAGTGCTACATTTTTTATAGCACTCCATTTTACCGCAGTCAATGACCGGAAGCGTTTTGAACAAATCGAAAATTCTTGCATTACGCAATAATTTCCCCCTGCCCCCAGTGACGACCCACCTATGACCGCTTAATAAAATTCGGCCTGTTATTAAACCCCCTTCGGCCAAATTTTCAGCGGTCTTACCCTGAAAAGCTTTTTTGTGATGATCCTCCTAAAATTCAAGGGCAGGTCAAATTTTTCCCGTACCTGCCCCCAAAAGAGCAAAATACGGGGTTAAACTTTACAAGCTGTGTGGGTACCTGGGGTCATTACAGTTTTAGAGTTTTTTGAAAGGGGAAAGGCAGCCAAATTGTGCCCCCCGAATGCCCCCCCTTTCCCCAAAGATTAGTGGAAAAATATGGGGATTTTGGGGCACCCACTGTGGGTAAGGTTTCCACCTCTACGTGGATAACTTTTACACCCGATTCCACTTTTCAAGTCCTCAAACTGCGGCGTACAGCAGTGCGGCACAGTGAGAAAGAACCAAAGGGACTCCCCAAAACCTTTTTGGCGAATTGTCCCCCAAGGGGGGAAGCAGGTCCCCAAACCAGCGGTGACCTGCTTTGGGAAAATACAGGAAAGGGGACTCCCTTTTATTATCCCCCCTGTCACGGGCCCCCGCACTACCCCCCGCCCCGTAAAATCCGTGGTACAGCGCCCCCAAAACCCCCCTGTATTCTGGTTTTCAATCGGGCAGGGAGGGGGTAGACCTTGGGGCCCGGGGCTGAAAACCCCTCGTGCCACCGAAGCCATATTGGACAAAAAAAATGGCCGGCACATTGTGCAAAGGGGATGTACCCTTTTTTCTTTTCCTTGTAAGGCCAAACGGGACATTTATTTCCTTCCCGGGGAAAGGGAAAAAAAGGCGCTTTTTTTGGGAACCAGGGTGAGGCCCCGCACTTCGGTTTGCCGTCCCCCCTATTGTACCCGGGCAGCATTTCCCCCCGAATCCCCCCCCCCAGGCAAAAAGGGAGGGACCAAAAAAAATGCAGAGTTGTACAGAAGGGGGAATCAAAAGATACAACTTTTTATTTCAAACCCGCCCTGACAAGCCCGGCTCTGCATAAAGAATGTTTTTCAAATTTTTTTAAAAACGTCTATGATTACTAGTTTGGGCATTCTTTTTACTTTTTTTTTTTTTTTTGCACCACTCCCTGAAGCACCCAACATTCCTACATTTTTTGCGGTTACATGGACGTCCGGGGGAAAAAAGTAGTTTGCATTTTTTGCCTTTGTAAAGACAATAATGTGCAAAAATTTTTTTGAAACACCTGTCTGTTCAAAATTTGAATTCACCCCCTTAAAAAGTTCCTTATAATTTTTTTTTAAAATACAGCTGTACAATGTCAGGACATGCTGGTATTTCAGCAAACTAGGCCCCGTCGTGCGCATAGCCATGTTCCCTTCCATGGGTGTTTAGGGGGGAGCCAAATTTTTTTGGGTGACATGGGGGGGTGTCGCTAGAAGGGGGACATGGGAGAAAAATTGGGTATTTATTTTTCAAATTTTTCGCAAGGGTGCCGCTGTTTTGTGCAGTAAAATGGGGGGAATTCGCATAAATGTCAGTTTGCATTTTTTGCCTTTCTTAGATAGTAATGTCTGTGAATTAATTTTATGAACCCTGTCTGTTCAAAATTTGAATTACACCCCTTAAAAAGTCCTTAGGGGGTGTAGTTCTAAAATGGGGGCACTTTTGGGGTTTTTTAATTTTTTTTCACATCATGCATGTACAAATTTTCAGGAATGCTGGTATTTTAGCAAACTAGGCCTGTCATGCGCAATTGCTATATTATGCCCCCGGCGGTTTCGGGGGCCAAAACTGGGTGCATGGGGTGTCCCCGAACGGGAGACGGCAGAAAAAACTGGGTACTAATTTTTTAATTTTTCGCAAGGGTGCCCCTGTTATTGTGCAGTAAAGGCAATTCGCATAAAGTCGTTTGCATTTTTTGCCTTTCTTAGCATAGTAAAGTCTGGAAGAATTTTGAAACACCCTTTTATTCAAAATTTGAATTTCACCCCTTAAAAGTTCCTTAGGGGGTGTACGTTCTAAAGTGGGGTACTTTTGGGTGTTTTATTTAAATTTTTTTAATCACAGCAGTCAATTGTCGGACATTTCTGTGTATTTCAGCAAACTAGGGTATGGCGCATAAATTTCCATGTTCTCCCATGGGGAGTTTCAGGGGGCCCCAAATTTTTGGGTGACTGTGGGGGTTCCCTAGAAAGGGGAAATGGAGAAAATTGGGTATCGATTTTTCAATTTTGCACAAAGGGGTGCCGTTTTTTTTGGGAGTAAAATGGCGAATTACGCATAAAAATTTAGTTTGCTTTTTTGCCTTTTTTTATGAAAAGAATGTTTGTGAAATTAAATTTTTTGAAAACCCGTCTGTTCAAAAAATTTTAATTACATCCCTTAAAAAGTTCCTTAGGGGGGGTATTTAAAGTGGGGGACTTTTGGGTGTTTTTAATTTTTTTCCCATAGAAAGTAAATTATCAGGAATGCGTGTATTTCAGCAAAATGGCCTGTATTTCGCTAATTGCTATATTCTCTCCATGGGTGTTTCAGGGGGCACCAAAATTTTAGGGTACTTGGGGTGTCCCCAGAACGGGGAGAAAGCAAAAATTGGGGTTTCCTAATTTTTCAATTTTTCGCAAAGGCGTGCCGTGTTATTGTGCTAAGATGGGAATTACCATAAATGTAGTTTGCATTTTTTGCCTTTTTATCTATAAAGTCTGTGAAGAATTTTATGAAACACCTGCTTTTAAAATTTGAAATTAACCCTTAAAAAGTTCCCTTTGGGGGTGTCGTTCTAAAAAGGGGGCACTTTTTTGGGTGTTTAATAATTTTTTTTCAAATTTCAGCATGTTTCAAATTTTCAGGACATGCTTTGTATTTCAGCAAAACTAGGCCGTCGTGCCATAATTCCCTGTTTCTCCGGGGGTGTTTTCAGGGGGCAGCAAATTCTATGGTGACATGTGGGGTGTCCCTGAACGGGGAGCATGGGGAGAAAAATTGGGTATTGATTTTTAAATTTTGCGCAAGGCGTGCCGTTTTTGTGCAGTAAGCGGCGAATTTGCAAAAATGTCATTTGATTTTTTGCCTTTTTTTATGCATGTAATGCGTGATTAATTTTATGAAAACCTGCGTTCAAAAAATTTGAATTCACCCCCTTAAAATTTTTTCCCTTGGGGGTTTTTACGTTCAAAGTGGGGGCACTTTTGGGTTTTTTTTATAATTTTTTTTTACATACAGCATGTCAATTTTGGACATGCTGTGTATTTCAGCAAACTAAACCTGTGTGTGATAATTGCTATATTTTCTAAGGGGGTGTTTTAGGGGGCGCCAAAAAATTTTAGGGGGCATGTGGGGTGTCCCCAAACAGGGAACATGGCAGAAAAATTGGGTACCAATTTTTCAATTTTGGGAAGGGGTGCCGCTGTTATTGTGCAGTAAGATGGCGAATTCGCTAAATGTCTTGCATTTTTTGCCTTTTTATGCATAGAAAGTCTGTGAATTAAATTTTTGAAAACCGTCTGTTCAAAATTTTTAATTAACCCCCTTAAAATGTTCCTTAGGGGGGGTACGTTTTTAAAGTGGGGTCCTTTTTGGGGGTTTTATAATTTTTTTTTCCCTCAAGCGTACAATTGTCGGACTGCTGTGTTTTTTCACATACTAGGGCCCGTCGTGTGCATAATTGCTTATTCTCTCCATGGCGTGTTTCGGGGGGGGCCAATTTCTAGGGTGACATGGGGGTGTCCCCAGAACAGGGGGAAATGGCAGAAAAATTGGGGATTGATTTTTTAAAATTTTTCGCAAGGGTGCCGCTTTATTTTGCATAAGACGGCAATTACGATAAATGTCAGTTTTGCATTTTTTGCCTTTTCATAGTTTGTTTGAATTAATTTTTTTGAAACACCTGTTGTTCAAAATTTGAATTACCCCCTTAAAATTTTCCTTAGGGGGTGACGTTTAAATGGGGGCACTTTTTGGGGTTTTAATTTTTTTTCACATACAGCATGTACAATTGTCGGGGAAACTGTGTATTTCAGCAAATAAGCCTTGGGCTAATTTCTTATTCTCTCCATGGGTTTTCGGGGGGGCCGAATTCTAGGGGAAAAATTGGGGTTCCCCAGAAAGGGAGACTGGCAGAAAAATTGGGTACCCATTTTTCAATTTTGCGCAAGGCGTGCCCCCGTTTTTGTGCAGAAGAGGCGATTAAAACAAAATGCAGTTTGCTTTTTTTTCCTTTTTTTGCTAGTAAAGCTGTGAATTAATTTTATGAAAACCTGTCTGTTCAAATTTTTAAATTTCCCCCTTTTAAAAATGTTTCCTTGGGGGGGTACGTTCTAAATGGGGTCATTTTTGGTGTTTTAAATTTTTTTTCCCCAAACACGCATGTTCAATTGTAGGGCTGCTGTGATTTCAGCCAAAATAGGCCCGTCGTGTGTAATTGCTTTTTTCTCTCCTGGGGTTTTTTTCAGGGGCGCCAAATTCTAGGGGGACATTGGGGTGCCTAGAACAGGGGCATGGGGAGAAAAAATTTGGGTACCTAAATTTTTTAATTTTTCGCAAGGCGCCGTGTTATTTTGCGCAATGGGGGAATTACGCTAAAAGTTTTATTTGATTTTTTGCCTTTCTTTGCAAATAATGACTGTCAATTAATTTTATGAAAAACACCTGTCAGAACAAAATTTGAATTACACCACTTAAAATGTTCCTTAGGGGGTGTACGTTCTATAGTGGGGTAACTTTTGGGTTGTATAATTTTTTTTCACATCACAGCATGTACAATAGTCAGGACATGCAGTGTATTTAAGCAAACTAGGCCCTGTCGTGCGCTTAATTTGCCATGTCTCTCCATGGCGTGTTTCAGGGGGAGCCAAATTCTAGGGTGACATGTGGGGTGGCTAAATGGGGAGACATGGCACGAAAAAATTGAGAATCTAATTTTTCTATTTTGAGCAAGGCTTGCCGATGTTACTTGTTAAAAGGTATGGAAGAAATACAGATAATAGTGATTTTCACCTTATACAGATAATGCATTATCTATTAAAAATCACCTCTAGGGGTCCAAATGATCCTCATACCTAGATGAAATTCAGTAAGGGGTGTAGTTTCCCAAAATGGGGTCAATTTGGGGTATTTTTTTTCCGGTTGGAACTTGTGGGGGTCTACAAATGCAACAGAGGGCCTCCAGCAGTTCAGCTTATTTTGCACTCCCACAGCAAATGGCGCTCCTTCCCTTCTAGACTCACCACGTGCCTGTATATACACCAACCCGGCCACTTTATTTAGGACACCTGTCATCTGCTCGTTAAACACTTATTTTTATTCAGCATCACATGCGGCAACTCTGTGCATTTAGCATGTAGACTGGTCAAGACAACTCTCATGCATTCAAACCAGAGCATCAGTTGGGGAAGAAGGTGATTTGAGTGCCTTTGAAGCGTGGCTGGTTGTTGGTGCCAGGAAGCGGCTGGTCTGAGTCTTCAGAAACTGCTGATCTCCTGGGATTTTCACGCACAACCATTTGGGTTTACAGAGAATGGTCCGAAAAGAAAAGGACATCCAGTGAGCGCAGTCCTGTGGGCTGGAAATGCCTTGTTGATGTCCAGAGGTTCAAAAGGAGAATGGGCAGGACTGGTTTCTGAGCTGATAGAAAGCACAGTGACTACAAATAGCCACCGTTACAACCAAAGGTAGGCAGAATGAGCATCCTGAAACGCACTGTACGGCGAACTTTGAGGGCAGATGGACCTAACTGCAGCGAAGACCACACCGGGTGCCACTCCTTTAGCTAGAACAGGAAACTGAGGCTCCAATTTGCCCAAGCTCATCGAAATTGGACAGTAGAGATGGAAAAACGTTGAATGGTCTGATGAGCTCGATTTCTGCTGCGACTTCGGATGGTAGGGTCAGAATTGGCGTCAACAACATGAAAGCATGGATCCATCCTGGCCTTGTATCAACGGTCAGGCTGGTGGTGGTGGTTTCTGGTGTTTTTTTTACCTTTTTTGTTCTGGGGATATTTTCTTGGCACTCTTTGGGCCCCTTGGTACCAAGTGAGCATCGTTGCAACCTTGTGGAATCTAGCACGAAGAATTGAGGCAGTTCGGAAGGCAAAAGGGGGTCCAACCGTCTACCTAGAATTGGTTAAAAAACCTAATAAATGTGGCCGGTGAGTGTATGTTTTTTGACCACATTATGGTGATTGCCTTACTTGGAAGAAATTGGGCAACAGGTTTGGCGGATGCTTTTCCCCTTCTTTTTTTGTGAAATGAAGTTTTCAGATTAATTGTGCCAAACTTGTTTTGGAAAAATTGTCATTTTTCATTTTCACAACCAGAATTCCAGAAATTTCTGTGAATTAACCTGTGGGGTCAAAAGGCACGCTATACCCCTAGATGGAAATCAGTGAGGGCGTAGTTTCCAAAATGGGGTCTAATTGGGGATTTTTTTCCGTTCTGAACTTGGGGGGTCTACAAATGCACATGAGGGCCTCCTGCCAGTCCAGCTCTATTTTTGTTTTTTTTTTATCCCCCCCCTTTACACTCCTCAGCCAAATGGCGCTCCTTCCCTTCTAAAGACTCACCACGTGCACCGTATAAGTTTTTGACACCATTATGGGGTTTTGCCTTGCTCGGAAGAAATAGGCACAGTTTTTGTGGTGCTTTTCCCCCCCGCCTTGTTTGTGAAAATGAAAATTTCAGATTAATTGTGCAATTTTATGGAAAAATTTTAATTTTTCATTTTCACAACCGGATTCCAGAAATGTCTGTGAAAAACCTGTGGGGTCAAAAGGGACACTATACCCCTAGATGAATTCGTTTAGGGGTGTAGTTTCCAAAATGGGGTCAATTTCGGGTATTTTTTTTCTGTTCTGGAACTTGGGGGGGGTCTACAAATGCAACATGAGGGCCTCCAGCCAGTCCAGCTTATTTTGCACTCCCACAGCCAAATGGCGCTCCTTCCATTCTAAGACTCACCACGTGCCCCATATATGTTTTTTGACCACATATGGGGTATTGCCTTACTCGGAAGAAATTGGGCAACAGGTTTTGGGGTGCTTTTCCCCCTTCTTTTTTTGTGAAAATGAAAAATTTCAAATTAATTGTGAAATTTTTCTGGAAAAAATTGTAATTTTTTCATTTTCTCAACGGATTCCAGAAATTTCTGGGGAAAAACCTGTGTGGTCAAAAGGCACGCTATACCCTAGATGAATTCATTGAGGGGGGTAGTTTCCAAGATGGGGTCAATTTGGGTATTTTTTTCCGTTCTGGAACTTGGGGGGGTCTAAAAATGCAACATGAGGGCCTCCAGCCAGTCCAGCTTATTTTGCACTCCCAAACCCAAAATGGCGCCCTTTCCCCTTCTGGGGACTCACCACGTCCCCCGTATATGTTTTTGACCACATATGGGGTATTCCCTTTAAACTCGTAAAAAATTTGGGCAACAGGTTTTGTGGGGCTTCTCCCCCTCCTTGTTTTGTGAAAATGAAAAATTTCAGATTAATTGTGCAATTTTCTGGAAAAATTGTAATTTTTCATTTTCACGACCGGATTCCAGAAATGTCTGTGAAAAACCTGTGGGGTCAAAAGGGACACTATACCCCTAGATGAATTCGTTTAGGGGTGTAGTTTCCAAAATGGGGTCAATTTCGGGTATTTTTTTCCGTTCTGGAACTTGGGGGGGTCTACAAATGCAACATGAGGGCCTCCAGCCAGTCCAGCTTATTTTGCACGCCAAAGCCAAATAGCGCTCCTTCCCTTCTAAGACTCACCACGTGCCCCGTATATGTTTTTTGACCACATATGGGGTACTGCCTTACTCGGAAGAAATGGGCAACAGGTTTTGGGGTGCTTTTTCCCCCTCCTTTTTTGGGGAAATGAAAAATTTCAGATTAATTGTGCAATTTTCTGGAAAATTTTAATTTTTCATTTTCACAAACCGGTTTCCCAGAAATTTCTGTGAAAAACCTGTGGGGTCAAAAGGCACGCTATACCCCTAGATGAATTCATTGAGGGGTGTAGTTTCCAAAATGGGGTCAATTTGGGGTATTTTTTTCCGTTCTGGAACTTGGGGGGGGTCTACAAATGCAACATGAGGGCCTCCAGTCAGTCCAGCTTATTTTGCACTCCCACAGCCAAATGGCGCTCCTTCCCTTCTAAGACTCACCAAAGTCCCCCGTATATTTTTTTTTGACCACATATGGGGTATTGCCTTACTCGGAAGAAATTTGGGCAACAGGTTTTGGGGTGCTTTTCCCCCATCCTTTTTTTGTGAAAATGAAAAATTTCAGATTAATTTGTTCATTTTTGGAAAAAATTGTAATTTTTCTTTTCACAACCGGTTTCCCCAGTAATTTCGTGAAAAACCTGTGGGGTCAAGAGGCATGCTATACCCCTAGATTAATTCATTGAGGGGTGTAGTTTCCAAAATGGGGTCAATTTGGGGTATTTTTTCCGTTCTGGAACTTGGGGGGGTCTACAAATGCAACATGAGGGCCTCCAGTCAGTCCAGCTTATTTTGCACTCCCACAGCCAAATGGCGCTCCTTCCCTTCTAAGACTCACCACGTGCCCCGTATATGTTTTTTGACCAAAATGGGGGTACTGCCTTACTCGGAAAAATTGGGCAACAGGATTTGGGGTGCTTTTCCCCCCTCCTTTTTTGTGAAAAATGAAAAAATTCAGATTAATTGTGCAATTTTCTGGAAAATTTTAATTTTTCATTTTCACAACCGGATTCCAAAAATTTCTGTGAAAACCTGTGAAGGTCAAAAAAACTCACTACCCCCTTGATGAATTCCTTGGGGGGTGTAGTTTCTATAATGTGGTCTTTTTAGGGGTGTTTTTTAGTTTTTAGCACCTTTGGGTGTCAGCAAACCCGATATGGTACCTATACAAAGTCATAATTAAATGATAGCGCCAAAATCCAGTTGGTGCTTCGTCAATTCTGAGGCTTGTGGTTGAGTCATATAACAATCTAGGGCCACATGTAATATATTTCTGAAAAACAAGCAGAGTTAGGGAAATTATATTGAGTTTGTTTTTCTATTAAAATATAAATAAATTCCATGAAATAATAGATTGAAATAGAAAATTGGCCCAAAAAAATGAAATTTAGTAATTTTACCACCACTTTCCATTTATTCCTGTGAAACACCCAAAGGGTTAACAGACTTTAGAAGTGCTGTTTTAAATACTTTGAAGGGTGTAGTTTCTTACATGGGGTGATTTATGGGGGTGTTTAATGTACAGGCCTGTCAATTTTACATGTCAACTGAAGTGGTCCCTAAAATAATCTGTGTTTGTAATTTTCTTGAAAATTTGAGAATTTGCTATTAAAATTGTAAGCCTCCTAAGATCCTATAAATATTGAAAAATGTTAAAAAATTATGCCAACATTTAGAAGACATATGGTAGATGCTATTTATAAACTATTTTGTGTGGTATTACTGTCTGTGTTAGAAGGAGACATTTTTTAAATTTACAAATTGCTAATTTTTCCAAAATTTCACGATATTTTGAAATTTTTCACAAATAAACGAGCATTGTATTTGGGCCAAAAATTTTTACTAACTTAAGGCACAATATGTCACGAGAAAAAAAATCTCTGAATCCGTGGATAGGTAAAAGCAATTAAAAAGTTATTCTCACATAAAGTGACACAGGTCAGATTTAAAAAATAGGGCTGTGTCAGGAAGGTCAAAACAGGCTGGGTCCTTAAGGAGTTAATCTATATAGGGAGGAAGGGATGCCTCCATTTTGGTTTCTTGCACCCCCGCCCACTTACGGTGTTATATAAGTTGCTTGCAGGTTGGTGTTTTTTATTTTTCTCTTGGATATGAGTCGGTTGACCAATTAGAAGTCTGAATTTGGCTCTATTAAGAGTAAAGATAGCGTAGGACCCCGCCTTGAGATCACTTGTAAGCGTGGGTGGCTTAACATTTTTTATCAAACGTTTGATAAGAATCTCAAAGTTTTTTCAGTAGAATAGAAAATGCTTCTTAGGTTTCCTGTACTTTAAACCCTTTAGAGTTGGGATGCCCATGGTATGTTTGTGGATGGTGTGTATATATATATGCCCAAACCCGCCAGTGGCACCCCGGTTCAATTTGTTTTAGAAATGTTTTTTTTGGGAAACATTTCTGTATTTGGCATATATTGCTTTAATCTATATAGGAGGAAGGGATGCCTCCATTTTGGTTCTTGACCCCGCCACCTTCACAGGGTTTTCAGTGCAGTATGCTTGCAAGGTTGGTGTTTTTTTATTTTTCTCTTGGATTTGGAGGTCGGTTTACCCATTGAGTTGATTTTGGGTCTATTAAGAGTAAAGATAGGTAGGCCACCCCCTTGAGATCACGTGTAAGCTGTGGTGGCTTAAAATTTTGATCAAATCGGGGAACAGAATCTCAATGTTTTTTTCATGTATGAAAGATAGCATAAATGCTTCTTTAGGGATGTCCATGTACTGTATAGCCCTTTTAGCAGTTGGGGTGCCATGGTTTAATGGTGTGAGTGTGTATATATATATTGCCGCAACCCTGCCCGTGGCACCCAGGTTCACATTGTGTTTTTCAGAAATGTTTTTTTTTTGCAGAAAATATACGTTGTATTTGGAATATAATTTCTTTTAATCTATATAGGAGGAAGGGATGCCTCCATTTTGGTTTCTTGCACCCCGCCCCCCTTCACAGGCTTTTATATCAGTGCAGTATGCTTGCAAGGTTGGTGTTTTTTTATTTTTTCTCTCTGGATAATGGAGGGCGGTTGACCCAAAAGAGAAGTCTGAATTTGGCTCTATTGAGAGGTAAAGATAACGTTTGGACCACCCCCCTTGAGATCACATTTGTAAGCCGTGGGTTGGCTTAAACATTTTTTGATCAAAACGTGTGAACTAAGAATCTCAAAGTTTTTTTTCATGTATGAAAGATAGCATAAATGCTTCTTTAGGGATTTCCATGTACTGTATAGTCTTTTCCCTTGGTCACCCATCAGTATTTCACATGCCAGCAGGAGCAGCTCTCCACATGAAATACCATTGGACCTGGCCACAAACTCTGTACTCTCTAAGATTTAAACACAACTTATTTATAGTATTTAGGGCGACGTATCCCATTAGGGCTACTCCATTTTTTTGGTGTATTTTGCACCAAGAAACTGTTAACACCGTATTCTCTATATAAATGAACTGTTGTATACCAAAACTAGCTGCATTTGACACATTTGAATGCGCCTAAAGTAGACGCATCACATATGCTAGCAATGATATGCTATGTGCCTTTTTTTGGTATACGACTAAATTAGGCGCATTAAATATGCTATACAAGGTATACCACACGCCAGATTTTTGGCAGGTTTATTTATTCAGGCGCATTATACACTCATTTAATGCACCTTAAAATTGACGTGGATCGCCTCTTTTCTGACATGTCACCCTTAGCGCTTAAGAAAAAGTAAGGACATAGCATGAAAAAAAATGTGAACATCTCTATACAATGACCATTCTAAACTAATACAGAACTGCAACAGTTTTTGCTTCTATAATAGTGTTAATAAAATTATTTCATAATGTTGACCAGTATTTTTCAACTATGTTAATGGTTTTGAATAGATTAGGACAAATTGAAAAATTATCAATCCCATCAATAACAATGATAATAAATGGAGGTTAGGGTTAAAGGGGTTGTATAGCTACAATGATTGGGTTTTAATTAAAAGATCTTTAAAAAACAAGCAGCTTTGCAATATATGTTCATTACAAATGTCCTACTGATTTTGAGTTATCCCTGTTAGTAGTAGTACATCAGCTTCTCAAATCTCTATAGCAGCTGACCTGTTGATCTTTATCTCACTGGCTGTAAGGTCTGGTGACTCATCACCTTCAGAATACAGGTTGGAGCACAGAGCCCCTCCAGCACAAAATGCTTCTGTAGTGGAGAGAGGGGGAGGGCTCTGACTTCTGTGTCTGTGCTGCCTGGATTAACCCTGTGTGTGCCTGCTTTCTCCTGCTCTCTACACAGATTGAGGAAAGCAGAGGCTGATCTGTAGTCAGAAAATGTGACAGCAATGAAGTGTGTTACTATAATCATGATGTATCTGTGGAGCTCTGACTATAATAATAGAACAGATCAGGGAGGCATGTGAACGGTTCATATCTCTCCCTGCTCTGCTGTATTAGTGACACATTTTGAGTATAGTAACACTTCACAGCTGCCCTGTGTCTGTTCTGACAGGGTTTGTTGTTGCTGGAGATGTGGAGATATGTATGCTAAGCAGGGGGTATAGGAACACTTACATCCCCCCTGCTCTGCTATTAGCAATCACAGCTTCACAGACCTCTGGCTCCACACTCATAGATCAGCCCTCTTGCCCCCCCCCCTCCCCTGCTGTATAGAAGTTACAGAGGAGAGCTGCCTGTGTGCTGAGGGGAGGGGGGAAGAGGGAGGAGAAGAGGCAGACAAGAAGCACGCCCCTCAATTCAAAAATGTTTTGCTGCCAGAAGCATTAAAGTGGGCTGAAAGCTTGTAATGAGACAACTCCTTTAAGGATTTTTTATGCGTTTTAAGCACTTCCTCAGCACCTCCAGTCTAGTGTTGTTTTCAGTCTGACATCATTTCTGATTTACCCTAACTCCAATGTGACGTCGGACTGAAAGTGATATTGGACGACAAGTGTCATGGAATTGTAAACTGACGCATGAAAATGTGTAAAAGAAAACCCCTAGAATTAGGGTAAGGTTTACCGTAAAAACTGGAGTTATGGACGTCGCAAACCCAAATTTTTTTCACATGTTCGGCCAACCAGTATCAAACTGAACGGAGACCTTTTCAAGGAATAATTCTACTAAACTCAACCAAAGGGTTCTATTGTGATCTAAACGGAACTGAGTGAAACTGCAGAAGTTTAGGTGTCACCCTAATGTGGCCCTGTAAATGCCCCCACCTATCAACCATGTGAAATCAGCCTTATAGATATTTATTTTTTTTGCATGCTGTTCCTGCCTGTACTTATCAGAACTGTTGGAAGAAACAATAGAGCTATGCTCTTTACAGCCTCCAGAGTTTCTCTGTTTCCATCAGGAAAATGTCCAGCATTAAAAATGATGCCTTCTGTGTCCCTAAAGAGACTTTTTCATTATTTCCCTAACCATTCTTGTACCAAATGAGGTGTGATTGACCATTCCATAGCTAAAACCATTCATTACAAATCACCGATTATGTGGGACTTGTTTTAGTAGGCCCATAGTAATTACCTTTTATTAAAAACTCCTGATTTTGCTTTCAAATGACTCTAGATCCACATATTCTTTGGGGAAGGGTCCAAATAAAACCATTACCCGTTCTTCTAGAAAATAAACATATTTAGCTCTATGTATAATGCTACTGAACAAAATCATGAAAACATTGTTACTAATATACAAGTTTTTGTTTCATAATCTGGATACATATGGTGGTGTTTGAAAATGTGTGAACCCCTTATAATTTTCTATATTTTTTCATAAATTTGGCCTAGAACTACATCAGATTTTCTGATTTTTTTATCCTAAAAGTTAAAGAGAAACAAATCAAATGAGTTAAAATATTAGACTTGATCAATAATTTATTGAGGAAAATAATTCAATGTTACATATCTGTGAGTTGCAAATGTATACTGCTCTCAGTATTTAGTATGACTTTGTGCAGCAATAACTACATCTAAATGTTTCCGATAATATTTGAATAGTCCAGCACATTGGTTTTGAGGTATTTTAGCTCATTACTCCATACAAAACAGATTCAACTTTTATGTCAATGAGTTTTCTCCTGTAAAATGTTCACTGCAGGTCATTACACAACATTTTTATTGGATAAAGGTCAGGACTTTGGCTTGGCTATTTCAAAATTTTAACCATATTCTTCTTTAACTATTCTTTGGTAAAATGACTTGTGTGCTTAGGGTCGTTGTCTTGCTGTATAATCCACATTCTGGTAATTTATAATTCATTGTTCTATCAATAATCACAATCTGCTGTGCCCATATAAAACAAAACCAGTTAAAAGCATGATACTACCATACTTCACTGGTTTTTAGGCTGGAATGCAGCGTTTTTCATTCTCCAAATATACTGCTTATTTAAACTAAAAGGCCTATTATGATCTCTACAAATCATTGTTCCACCACTTTTGAAGCTTGGCCAGCTAATCTTAGCAAGTTGAAAATGGGTAGCAATATTCTTTTCGTAGAGCAATAGCTTTCTCCTTGCAATCCTGCCATGCACACTATTTTTGTAGAGTCCTTATGATGGTTGACTCATGATCCTTAACATTAGCCTGTATGAGAAAGGCATTTAGGCCACATGTATGAAACCGTTTTGGTCTAAAAATCACTTTTTTCCCCATAGGTTTCTATGGCCAAAAAAGTGAGTTTTAGACCAAAACCGTTTCATACATGTGGCCCTTAGTTCCTTAGAATTTACTTAAGGTTCCTTTGTGATCTCACCGATTATTATATATCTTGCTCTTCATGTTACCTTTGGTAGATCCCTGTCCTTTAAATAAGATCACCCACTCACACTTAATTGTCATTCCATGGATTGAAAGCACTTTACTCTAATTTCACTTTCAAACTATTCAAGAATCCTAAAGGTTCACATACTTTTGCAATACACAAATATGTGATATTGGAATATTTTCCTCAATAAACAAATGACCGGGTCTAGTATTTTTTATTTGGTATCTTTATCTATTGTTAGGACATGTGTTAAAGTCTGACATAGTTTTGAATCATATTTATGCAGGAATATAGAATATTCTGAAAGGGTCACAAACTTTCTATCATTACTGTATATAAAATGGAAAAATATGTGACATTAAATTGTAAACTCACATACTAAAAGACGCACTGAAAAAATAAATGAAGATGAAATTTGTTTTGATAGATATGTATCTCATGTGCTGTATGGAAGACTTGTGGTACCGTAGTAAATTTACTGTTTAGAGCATTGACCTCAAATGTTGTTTGTTTAATTTATACATAAACTATCATCCTGACATAAAAATAACAGTTGCAAACAGTTTAAAATTAAATTCTTACAAATAGAAGCTTGAGCCAATAATGTGGTATAAAAATGGGAGTGATTTAGGCTTAGAGGGAATTCTATTGGTTGCAGTTTTGAGCATTAAATGGACACTGTTGTGGGGTGTTATAGTGGACGACTGTGTGGTGTCATAGCACGTACCTGTGTGGGTAGCCAAAATCTAGCATAGACAAACAAACTCCACCCTTACCTCGGACCAGTGCCACATACAGACCACAATTCCTGAGAGGAGAAAAGCTATACTCACTAAGATTCTATGTCTATGTACTGTGTCTATGTAAGTCACCAGGCACTGACAACACGGTTAAAGGTAGCAGAAGCAAGTCTTCCAATTTCTACATGTGTTACCAATAAAACGCTCTATTGTTTCTTTGGGATGCTTTCATTGTTTTTCACAAGCAAGTAACCAAGAATAATCCGACTGAATATTTTAGCCAAATATAGAGTCTCTGTTACTCTTTTGCCTTGAAAAGCTGGTGTCGTTGAAAAAAAAAAGTTAACATTCCAAGACCCTGTGGTCTCTAAATTCACTTTAATAAATATGAGGTTGTGAAATGCACCCTCTTCTAATCGTAAACAGCAGGCCCTTGTTAATATCATGCATTTCTTATAGAACGAGAGCAAAGTCTATTTTACACTTTCATCGAATCTGCTCAGCGTAATGAATGTCTATAAGTATTTCTCTGAGCATTCTTTGCATAGGGTTCTATGTGTTCCTCTTATGCACAAAAACATACTGGTCCTAGTTACCTGGTTTCTTATAAAAATTGATCCAAGCATGCTTGCTTTTGTCTGTGTGATTATGGAAGTATATTGCTCTGCATATTCTGTGCGGAGAGGCACAAAGGTCTCATTCACACTTGTGTTTTGTCTTTCATGTTGAAACGAAGGCGGACAGGTAGGAAAACTGACTAGGTCTAAGACTTTTTTGTTGTTGTTGAGTTCCCCTTTAATTTCATGTAATGCTCTGAAAAAAAATTAAACGGAGGGGAGGGGGGCTCTGGTTGGTTGCTATGGGCAACAAAGAAATTCTAAGATGTAGATAGCTTTCATACATGTCCCCCTAAATGTATGAAATATCCCAATGAAGCAGTTTTCTTGTTTTCTGTGCTGCCATATGTTTCTATTTCTAGTTAAAAAAGATAAATGGAGACAAAAGTGCAAGTAAGCATTGAGGGAAAAGATCCAGGAAAAGAGAAAAAAGACATGGACCGTAACCCACTTGCCATATGTTGATCTATTGCTTCTCAGAAAAAAATATTTTCAAAAAAGAACACTTTTTGATCAAAAGGTATACGCCCACTTTCCTCTTCATGATGACTTCTATAAAGTGGATCCCTACACTATGATGTAGCACCACATGGTGGCCACCACCTCAGTGACAGCAGCACCAGTAAGGGGAACAACCCAGTGACCCAACAACACCTTTACTGCCAGAACTAGCCCTCTGGCTCTGGGTCACACCACCCGACAGGCACCGGAACACAGCAACAATGGCCACCACACAACACCACAATGAAAAAGGAAGGATCACAAACGTTCACCTTTCCATGGGCTCCCAAGAAGCAGACTGAAAAAAGGGGATAGAGGCCCTTATTCATACTACTCCTAATTAAAAACACCTGGGTCAAATGGGGAGGAGTGCTGGTCCACAAGAAAAAAAAACAAATGAGGGAACACACTATCATAATTTAATCCAGCAAAAGAGGAAAAATACATGGACCGCACATCTACTTGACCTATTGCTTATCAGCAATACAATTTTCAAAAATAAACATGAGTAGTATGAATAAGGGACATTACCCCCTTTTTTCAGTCTGCTTGTTGGGAGTCCATGGAAAGGTGAGCGTTTGTGATCCTTCCTTTTTTGTTTTTGTGTTGTGTGGCGACTATTGTTGCGGTGCTGCGGGGCCTCTGGGGTGGTGTGACCGAGAGCCAGGAGGCTAGGTCTGGCAGAAATGGTGTTGTTGAGCCACTGGGTTGTTCCCCTTACTGGTGTGGTTGCTGCTGCGATGGTGGCCGCCATGCAGTGCTACATCATAGTGTAGGGACCCACTTTATAGAGGTCGCCGTGAAGTGGCAAGTGGGCATATACTGTTTGATCAAAAAGTATACAAAGAACCTCATGTTAATTTTTGAAAATATTTTTGCTGAGAAGCAAAAGATCAACATATGGCAAGGGGATGTGCATGTGTGGATGGTCTGTTTTCTCTCTTCCTGGATTAACTGAGGGAAAAGATGACTACTAAATTAAAGAAGATGTATAGGTAGGTTTAGGTTGGGTTATCGAAATTTTCTTTATTGTATATTAAATGATAGCAGATAGGCTTTATTTGTACAACATTGTTATTTGTTTAACCTTCACATTCCATAAGAATCTTACTAAAAAACAAAATTGTGACATGTTCATAGGAAGCATTATGGGCGACATGTATGAATTCTGGTGCTGATAGACCAGTTCTAAATCGCTTTAAGGTAGCATAGATTGTGCCAACATGTATGAGGCAAAGTCTAGTGCCAATACAACAACTCAGGCTCAGGCAGACCACCTTTAACTTGGAAAATGCTTGCAATAAAGCTTGTGACCAGCAAACTGGTGCAAAAAGGTGCTGTATTTATTTATTCATCTGTGCAGAGGGTACACTTGAAACATTAAAAACCAACGCGTTTCAGGCAGCGTACAGAGCCCTTGTTCACGGTTATCACCTTTAACTTGGTCTGCCTGTTCTATCTGTTTAATGCCAAAGTTTTGGCGTCAAAGAATCATAAATGTGTCTACTTCTATGAATGTGATGCAACACGCCCCCAGAATGCCCCAAAACTTTGACACGCTAAAAAGTGTATTTGGCGTGGCACCAAGGCACATCTCGCACCAAAGTTTGGAGTTTGCCTATTCATACATCTATAGAACTGGTCTACTACAGCTTTTTGAGGCCAGAATTCTGGTGCAGTCCCATTCATACATGTCGCCCTATGAGTTACTATATTGAGCACCTACTACTCAATACTACAGAACCCCAGCAACTTAATAGTCTGTGACATACGGTCTTGGTTTTAAAAACCTACAAAATATTTTTTTACAACAGCAGATTACTTAGTTTCATAGCTTGTAAGGCTGAACTCCTACAGTGTCTGTCATAATGACTTAGGCTAGGTCTACACAGCATTGAACAAAAAAACGAGCTGAAAATCAAATCCCAAAAATGTTCAGAAAACTGAGTTTTTGTCCACTGCCTGTCAAAAGCTGCTGAATAAACATCAGTTTTTTTTTGCACGTTTTGCTTTTTTGGTGTGTTTTTGACGCAGTTTTGCGGCTTTTTTTGCAGAGATGCACAGCAATAGATTTGCTATTTATTTCTGCAAAGAATGCACCACAAAACATGCAAAAAACGCAACAGAAAATGCCCCTAAAAACGTCCGCCACTTTCATAGGCTCCAATAGTAAATTTTCTTCCCTGCTCAGTCGTTTTTTGGAACATGTTTCAAAACACAACCATCAAATAAAAAGAGCAGAAAAAACACATTCTGTGGAGACTACAGAATATTGTGTGTAACATTTGCTTATCCAAGATACCAGTCGGTACCTATCTTTAAACTTCTTAACTCTTTAAACAGAAAAAACAGAGAGACATGGAGATGAAAAAAATGGCACAGATGACCACATCCTCTGGATAACATAGCAGAGCTGCTACATAGAGAATTCATCCAAAAATGACCTAATGTACTCTAAAACTACAACAAAGTAAAAAACTGCTATTAACATCATTAATCTTAATGTACTTAGATGGTGTTCCTGCATAGCTCCCAACTATTTGCATGGTCAAGGAGGGACATTATGGTTCATTGAGATAAATACATATTTTTCATGCATATGTATACTCTTCAAAAGTGTTTCACTTAAAAAATAGTACAAAATCATCTTTGTAATTTAGCGGAAATCTGTTATTACTAGTTTCAGGTACAGGTTTTGTGTCACTACTTTAAGGCTCAGATTGGTCCACATGGAAGCAGAGAAAATCATCAGTTGGTCTGGGACTGATTTTTAGGGAGAAAAGCAGAGAAAGAGAGGCAGAGTGCAGAAAGCATGTAGTACAGTCATATATAGTAGCTGTAAGGCAGAAAAATCATAGTACTTAACAAGATACGGATACTACATTCATATATCAACTGTAAGGCAGCCGCGGACAGGGTATATAGCGGCGTATATATCCCAGCCAGGTTCCTGGCATGCACCTTTAGGAGTCCAGACACATGCCACCAAGGTAAGGATCCTTGGTGGAATGAAAGGCCAAATTTAGACAATTGTCGACAGTAGAGGCTGTCGACATACGTTTAGCAGGTTAGTATGGCTTCCAGCCATTCCCAGGTCGGCCTTTCATTGGGAGTAAGCATAGAGTAGGGTGGGTGCTTACTCCCCATGTTCCACTCCAGAATTTGCCTAGCCTTTATAATTCATCAGGTAAGCTGACTAGAGGTGGCTACAACCCCAGACTACCTTTGAGTCTGAAAAAATATATAGGAAAAACACACACTTAACTCACCGGTCCAGTGCGCACATTTAGATTCGGGTTTTGAGTCCTTGTAACTCCACTATGGGATAATTTACATACCCATCTTTAGCATGATTCCGGCTGCTTCAGCCTTTCAGGATCCTTGGTACGCTGAATACTGCTTGTGCCGGTGTGACGGCTACTGTAAAATGCGCTTGCAGCTATGGTAGCCTGTCAGAATCCCCAGCGTGCTGTAGTGCTGAAATTTTAACTTGCCGACTTAAATATTTTTTTCCCGTGCAAAAAGGTTCTGCCCCTTCGGCCCCCTTTTTGGAGGTAATGCCCCCTTTTTGGGCAGAAAATTTTAAAACTGACCGCTCCTATTCTGTCTTCTGTAAAACCTTGCCCCCGGAATCACTGCCCCCAACAGAAAAACGAAATGAAAGTAAACTCATAAATTCCCACCCCAAAAACCCGAAAAAATTCCAGCGCGGGAAAAAAATTTTAGGGAAATTTTTTTTTAAACCCAAACGCAAATCCACACATGGTGCGTGCTCAAACCTTTGACCCGGGAGAGGAGAGCTGGGGAAACCAGCAGGTTTTCCCAAAAAACTGGTACTGAATACTTACAAAGTGTAGTGATTTTTTTTTTGTTATTTAAAAAGCCCCGACGAAAAAGGTTTTTTTGCTTTGTTTGTGTTGGCTTTCCTTTCCCCTTGTTTACCCTTGAGTTCCCATTTAAAAACCCTGTATTTAAAACCCAATTTTTTCCATCTCTGTCTAAAAGAAAAAAAACGTGGGGCCAAGATCCAGAGCTGAAAAAGCTCACAAAACCGATTCATTAAAAATTAAGGGTTTAAAAAAAAACTTTCAAAAAAATACCTTCCAAATATATACATTTTATTTTAAATATATATATATATATATAATATTTAATATAATATATATATATATATATAATATAAATATATATAAAAAAATTTTATATATAAAAATTTTGTATACTTAAGCCCCCAAAAGTTCATGCAAGAGGCCCGGGAATTTTTACGGGAAACGGGGGCTCTTTTCCCAAAGAAAAAAGGGGGCAGTTTTTACCATCTGGGGAAAAAAAAAGACCCCCAACCAAACCCTACCAAAAAAAGCCCTTCAAGCTGTCATTGATTTTAGAGGGGGCAATACACGATTTTAAAAAATTTGGGAACTTAAACCCTTTTTTCTTGGGGTCATTTGGATTTTTTTGGGTTTTTAACTTTAAATGTTTTTAAAAAGAAAAACACAGAATTTTGACAATAAATACTTACCCCCCACTAACCAGTTTTGGAAAAAATTTTTTGGTTTTCTCTTTCCCAAATTTTCTCAAAAAAAAGGCCAAAAAAGCAAAAATTTTCCCGGGTGTAAAAAATTTTTGGGGGCACAACTGAAATAAACAAAAAATGTCCCCTTTTCCTTTTTCTGCAGCTACCAGGGAAATTTTTTTCATCCTTCCTTGTAAAACAAATTATGGGGTAAAAAGATAGCTTTATAAAATTCGCTATCTGTCTCTAATAAACAAAAAAACCCTCTTCAGTTTTTTATAAAACCGGAGCCAATGCTCCGAGAAGGGTTCCGGGCATATTTTTGGACTGATCCAAAGGGAAAAACTCTTCACAACCAAATACTTAAAAAAATTTTCCCAAATAAATAAGGGGGAAAATTACAATAATTAACCCATAAAAAAAAATACAGCCCTTCTGATACCCAAAACTTCCCATAACCCACAAACTTTCCCAAATTTCCCCTTTATCACAAATTTTCCCCCCATGCGTTTTTTTCCCCCCCCCCAAAAACAAAAAGGGGGGGTTTTATCAGGGGAAAGAATGATATTTCAGTGAATAAGGTAAATCCAGCTATGTCTATATGTGCCTGTCAATACAGACCTCCTTTCCAGTGAACCAATGTGACAACATTGGTTCACTGAAACTGAGGTCTGTATTAATAGGCACATATAGACATAGGTGGATTTACATTATACAACCAAGTATCACTGATTTCCCCTGAAGAACCCTCCTTATCTGGGGGGAGTAAGTTTGTGAAGGGGAAATTTGGGTAAGTGTAAACGGTCCCCTTCTGAAATCCTTTTTCCCCTTTCTCCCGATCCCTGGGCGGCAAATGGTACGGGGCCAAACATGTCAGGCCGCGGGTAAAACCCCGCAGCGTCAGGGTCGCCTCAATTTTCCCCTCCCCTGTAAACCTGCACCATGTGCTCCTGCGCTTTAGGGCACACGTGCAGCAGTACTGTTAAATTTAAAGGGCCAACGCACTGGTAATCTGCTATCACCGGATGCTGACCCTATTTAAGTTCTCCCTTTTCCCTTTTTTTTCCCCCATTCCAGATCCTTAGTCCCTTTTAGGGGCCTTTTTGAGAAAGTGTTTTTTGTAGTTTTCCTGCGTTATCCATGTACCAGCCCCTTTCTTGCCCCTTTCCCCCAACCTTCCCCCTTTTCCCCTGACAGGCTCTGATGAACACCGGGAATTACTTAGATTCCGCTCCCTGGTGCCCCTTTTTTAACCCCCCCACTTTGGTAGCCCCAAGAATTCACGGGGTTCCTCGAAACCCATACCCCCACCAGGGAAACCCCCAAAGGTGCCCCTCCCAATTTATCAGAGATGTGTTTTTTGTTTGGGGCTCAACATTTGAAAGTATTTTCCCAGAAAAGCGCATCAAGTAAAACCATTTGCCCCGCCTTTATCCCAATAACTCCTTGCGAACCAGCATTGACCCCCTTTAAACGGGGCCCTCCCACCCGTGGCTCCACTGACTTTTTTCGGTCCCAACCTGTGACTATCTCTTCTGACAATGTTTGACGGGGACCGCAATGCCTGCAGAGGGTTCATCACCTAGACCCCCTTTGCACGGGGAATTTTTCGACCAACCCTTTTTAAACACAGAACGACCCAAAAGTGCTTTTTTTGGTTAGTCTTCTCCCCCAAAGGAAAAGGCCCCCCTGCCTTAGGCTACTGTTCTCTGGACAAAGCCCAACCCGTCAGGGGCTAATCCCCCATATGTTCCTGTTTTGAATACCAAAAAGGGGTCTTCAAGGACCCTCCCAGGGGCATCTTCACTAAAAACCCACTCCACTAAAACCTCCCCAAGGGGACTCCCTGTTGGAAAATACTTTGTTAGGGTCGGGATGGATCCACGGGAAACCACCGCGGGGCGAGGGCCCGTAACCCCACCCCAAAGGGGGGGGAGCCCAAATGGGACCCTTTTTTAAAACCAGAGCCCGCCGCAAAGGGGGAGGGTCTTGTTTTGCGGGGGGTGTCCACCGGGTTTCCACTACCACGGGCGGGGTTTTGCCTGCATTTGGCCCCCAAAGGGGGCGGGGTACAGAACGGAAAGGCGGGTTCTCGGGTCGTGGACAGGCGGGAAGGCAGACAGGGGGCTCTTTTTCGTAACGTAAAACGAAGCAAGGGGGTCAAAAAAACCCCGGGAAGGCAAGACAGGAACGCTCGGGGACATTTTCCCACCATAAAAATTACCCCAAAGGGAAAACCCGGGAAAGGGGCCGCGGGAAAAGGCCGGACTTAAATAAAAGCAGTCCCCCGGAAAACCAAATTACCGGTGCACTCCCCCCTTTAAATCTCAGAGACCCGGGGCCGGGCCCCGCCCTAGGGTTTAGCAAAACCCCCGGGGGGCTGAGAGCCGACAGAGCAGGAGCGTGGCTGGGAAAATTTGGGACGTGGCAGGGGCTGCCCCAAAAACGGGCAAAACCCCAAACCCGCCCGTGGGGGAAAGGGGGCCCTTCCGCGGGGAACCCGGGGGCACGGACCCCGCCTGGGGCCCGGGGGAAAAGGGCGCAGGGGGGTCCGTTACATCCCCCCCCCCCCTTGGGGCCCCCCCCTCCGGGCCCCCCCCCTCCTTACTGGATTAAAGGGGAACCTCGGATGAGGCGCGGTTCAGAAATTCTCCTCCGGCCCCCAAAAACCTCCCCCTTTCGGCCCCGAAGCCCCCTTCCAGTCCACCAGAAAGTATCGCCTTCCCCTATTTTCTTCTCATCCCCCAGAATCTCCTTGCCCCTCAAAGGGACATGGGGCCCGCATCACCACAAAAACGGGGGAGGAACGGGCCCTTCTGGAGAAGCGTTTAAAGGGGACCGGGGGTTTTCAACGGGGACACATGAAATGAGTTGGGAATTCTCATCGCGGGAGGGAGCCGGATTTTTTGGTAAAAACCCCGGTTTATGCGGCCGATGCCCTAAAAGGGGCCCCCCAGGAACCGGGGACCCGTTTGTAAAGGGGGAAATTTTTAAAGGGCGGACAAAACGGATAGAGCCACCCCCTTGTCCCCCTGGGAAGGACTGGGGGGATTCTTCTTTTGGGCCCCGTTTTTTTGTTTCTTCAGGGCCTGGGAACACGGAGCAGCGACTGAGGGGTCTGGCCCAGATGGCCTTCAAATTTTTGGATCAGTGCTCCGCTGCCGGGCCCTCCGAGGAGGTTCCAAGGGAGAGGGGGGCGGGGAAATGCGGGACCATAACCCCACGTAAAAGGGAAGGACCCCCGCGGACTCCGACTAAAGGGGGATTATGGGAAAAACTCCCCCCCCGGCAGAAAATTTGGGCCCCAATTATTTTGGGCGTGCTGAGACGAAGTGGCGAAGGTAGAAACCCCCAAGACCGGGTTTGACCCTCTCCACCAGGCCGTTCGTCGGGCGGTGTAAGGGCGGAAGAAAAATTCGAGCTTGACCTGAATTTTGTTTGCACGGGAGCTCCCCAAAATTTTGGAGACAAAAGGACTCCCCGGCAGAGACAATTTCTGGGGAATTTCCATCACCCCGGAACACATAAAGGGAAAGAAAATTTCCGCCAGACGAAAAAGAAGAGGGGCGGGGCCGGGCACCGGAACGAAATGCGCCATCGGAAAAAGGGGCCCTTTATTACCCAAAAATAACGGTGTTCCCCAACACGGGGGGAGGTCAGAAAATAAAGCCCATGGAAATGTTGGCCCAAAGGGTTTGTTTTTGGGGAATGGGGAGGGGGCCCGGGAAGTAGGCTTTGACGGGGGCGTCTTTTTGGGGGCACAGGAGTCACAAGACAAAATGAACCCTTTAACATTTTTTCCAGTTCTGGCCCCCAAAAACCGGGAAATATCAAACAAAGGTTCTTCGGGCGCCGGGGGGTTACCTCCCCCCAATGACAATGCCCCCCATTTTAGCCCCCTTTCTGGGGAAGCGGGACGCACAAAATTCCTTTCCCAGGGGGAAACCCTTTCCGGAGATCCCCCGCGCTGCCGAGTTTAAGGCGTTCTGGGGGGAATTATATTTTCCCTTGGAAAAGTATTTCACCCCCACGTCGAAAAGGGGAGGGGGCGTCAGCTCTCACATTCTTCTCACGGCCTAAGGGGTTTTAAAAAAGTCAAAACCGGGAGAAGAAAAAGGCGACCCCCCTACCCTTTGGCGGGGGTTAAAGGGTCGCTGACCGTCTGAAATTTTTTGGAGGTTCTTAATGGCCAGTAGAAGGGAGGGGAAAAGGGGCACCCTCCAGCAGAAAAACGCCCCTTTTCCCAAGGGCCCAAATTTTATGGCTAGAAAGCCCCCCGGGGTCCCCCAAATCGTGTAGTTCCTCTCGGGCCGACGAAATGTTTTGGAGAAAAAGCCGCACGTTACAGCCCTTACCCGGGGGCCCTTTTTTTTTCCCCGTAAAACTGCCCCCGGCTTCCTACAGACGGGGCATCCCCCCTCCAGGGGTAAAGGGGTCTCGTGGAACCGGACATGAAAGGGGATGGAAGCCTTAGCGAAGGCGATTTGAGCTTAAAAAAAACGCCTCCCCCCTCACGGGCCAGCTAGCGGGGAAATTGGCTTTGTTTTTTTTGGTGGGGGCTACTAGGGGGGGCCCACCAGCGGGGAGAAGTGAGGGATGAACTGGCATAGTATTTTGCAGAAGCCCAAAACGCGGGATCCCCGGGAAAGCCGACGGGGTTTGGCCACTGCAACCCCACCGAAGACAGTTTACTGGATCCATCCGTAAGCCTTGACCGAGATGACGTCCCCCAAAAAAAGGGGAGGCCTCTGATGGAAGAGGCACTTCCCCCGGCCCGTATGGGTTGGTTCTCCCGGAGACGCCCTTATTACCGGGCAAACCCTGGCTGGGGGGGGGTTTCTCGAGGTCAGGAGAAACACTGGGATGTCATCAAGGAAAACCCCCCAATGCAGGTGTGGAGGAGGCCCTAAAAGATGTCTTTCACGAGCCCCCTGAAAGAGGGGGGGGAAAGCTTTGCATAGGTCCGAAGGGGAACACCAGGTAATCCCCCAAAATGCCCGTCCCTGGTGTTGAAGGGCCCTCCCTTTCCCCTCATCACCCCTTTCCGGAAAAATTTGGACCAAGTTGTTTGGCCCCCCCTCAGATCCAAAATTAGAAAAAAAATTTTTGGGGCCCTGCAGGCGGGCGAAACATTCCCCGGGTCAACGGAAATGGGGGGACCGGTTTTTCACCGGGGTCTTTTTCAAACCCCGGAGTCTATGCAGGGGGTAAGGTACCGTCCTTCCCTTTTTTCAAAGAAAAAGAACCCCCACCGCGGGGGACGAGGGCTTGGGAGAAAACCCCCTTTCCCGAGATTCTCCTGGAAGTAAAACCGGGCAGGCTTTTTTCTCAGGAAGCGACAGAGGGGAGACCCCGGCCTCCGGGGGAGGGTTGGTACCCCCGGGAGTAGGTCGAATTTTTTTTTGGGAACATATGGGCGGTGCGGAGGAAAACCTCCCGCTTTCCCTCTCAGGAAAAACAAAACAGCTAACCCCCCAAATATTCGGGGGCAAACCCGGGCCCAATTTGGGTTTCCCTTTTGGTTTTTCAGAGAACAGGGAAGCACCGGGGGAGGTGCCACCAAAAAACGTCCCCCCACAGTTTGGGACCCCAACGAATCACCTCTCCCGAAAAACCCGTCCAGGATAGGGGAATGGAAACCGAGCCATGGGAGTCCGAGGAGGAAAGCCGACAGGAGCGAGTCACACGTAAAAAGGAAACTTTTTCTTTAACAGCCCCCCACAAGGAGGGGACAGTGGGGTTGGGGACGAACCGGTTGGGGTCGCAAAACAACCCCCGCTGACGGAAAATGAAAAAGGCCCGGTCTCTCCAGGGGTCCCCCTGGGAAACCGATATTGCTCCAAAAAGACGGTGGGAAAAAGTTCCCGCTAGCCGGAGTCCAAAACGCCCCCAACTTGGGAAAGTGATGCCAGTCTCTGACCAAAGACCTGCACAGGCCCCTCAACAGGCCCTGGGGGCGAGGAGGTTCACCTAGGAAAGCCTCCCCCCCCCAATCCCTAGTGCGGAATCTCCCCAGGCTTGGGGAAAACTGGAAAGCCTTGCTGAACTCCTCCTCCCGTTTAAAGAAGCGATATCGATCGGGGCGCTAACCGAACAGGTCACTGAGGAAGGAAAAGGGGGGGTCCTAGCGGCCCGGGCGTTCCCCTTAAAATCCGGGTTTAGACCCTTTTTTTTAAAGGTAGCACACAGTGCGGCCCCCGTTCCATGAGAGTTCCGAGGCCAGGGTGCGGAAATGTACCCCCGTATCCTCCTACAACCGGCTTCCCCCCCCGGGGGTAGATTTAAGGGGCTTCCCCGCAGAGGATGCATTGGGCTGTTTCCTTTCCCCAAAAAGTTTTCGGAACTCGCTGAAAATGACTGAAAATCCGCCGCACAGGATCGTCTCTGTCCCCCAAAAAAGGGGTAGCCCCGCAAAGGGGGCCCTTCCCCCAGAGGAGGTGAACACGAAAGCCCCTTTGCACGTTCGGACAGGAACGGGGCAGTCATCACTCCACGTGCATATTTCATTGGGTGATAACCCCCTCAGAGTCTCGGGGTCCTCCGTCATACTTTGGAAAGGGAGCGAAAAGCCGAAGCTTGGGGGCCCCCCCTTTGGGGCCAAAACCGGAAAAAAACCCAAAGGAAAGGAAAAACTCTGGAGCTGGCGAAGGCTGGGTGCTGCTGGGCGGTGACGATTGGGTGCAACATGGGGGTAGCTGGGTGAAATTGCTGCGCCCGTTTTTACCGATTGCTGAGACGGCCCGGGAAAAAAACGGTTTGCCAGGCTGGGAAAAAACGGGGCCCCCCTTGGGGGGATCCATGGGCCGGGTCCTACTTTTTTAAAGGTCTGGAGGGGGATCCACTGGACCACCGGGAGGCCCATGGCGTAAGCCCACACCATGGGGTGGAGTCTAAGTGGGACCCGGTTTTCCCCCAGAGCCCCCCCGCAAAACGGGAAAAGGCTTGCTGCGGCGGCCCCGCCACCCCGGTCAAATAACCCCCTGGGGGGGGCCCTTTTTTGCAGTGGCGGGCCCAAAGGGGTGCAGGGTACAGGGAAAAGGCAGGCAGTCCCGTGGTTCCTGGACAGGCAGGAGGTTTAGGACAGGCGGCTCTGGTTCGTAGACGGTAGACGTAAGCAAGGAGTCGGAAAAAACCCCCAAGGCAAGACAGGGAAAGCTCTGGGGCACTTTTAACCCCTTTGGGAAAATACACCAAGGGGGCCCGGGAAGGGGGCAAGGGAAAAGGCCCCGGCTTAAATAGGAGCATGCCCGCCCAAACCCAAATTTCCGTGCACGCCCCCTTTTAAAAACTCAGAGAGCCGGGCCCCCCGGGCCAAAAGCCCTAGGGGTGGAACTACACGCCGGGGGCTGGAAGGGCCCACAGAGCAGGAGCGGGCTGGGTAAGTGGACGCTGGCAGGGGCGCACACGGGCGGGGCCCCGAACCCGACGTGCGGGGAAAAGGGGCTCCCCCTGGGAGCGGGGGCAAAGGACCCCCCTGCGGCCCGGGACAGTGGCCCCAGGGGCGTCCCCTTACAATAAAGCAGTACAAAATTTTGCACCCCCGGCCCCCGGGAAATTGGGGGCCCGGAACCACAGTCCCCAAAAGGGCCCAAATTTTTAAGAGGGGCCCCCTCCAGCGAATAATAATGACCTTTACCAAATTGGCTTCCCCGTATTGAAGTTCGCCTTTAAAGGAGAGACAGAAGGAGCTCCGTCAAGAACAGGAACTTGCTATGATGTTTCTAAGTCCTCCACTGCCTCATTCGCTGCTATCCTTCGAGGAGTCCATGCAAGTGGACCCCGAGGGCCCCCAGAAAAAAAACAAAATGGCCTGGGCGACATAGAAAAACTATACCTCTACTTTTGGGCCCTCCCCGAACATTTTCCCCAAGAGTTCCCCCCAGCTTTCCCCCAATTTTACTTCCCAGTACGTGGGAGAACAATTCTTCTCCACATCTAACTATGCGAGTGCAGAGCTTGACAGATTCTGGAGTATTGTTCCAAGCTGCTGATTTTCTGGATTCTGGATAATCCAGGCATTTCATGAATGCTTCCTTAAGTATCGCTCCTGGTGGTCCATCCAGAAAAGACCCTGGCTATAACCTCTGTTAGTGGTAAACTCCAATTTTCTATTTTGGGATCCCCACTGGGAAACCCAAAAACTTTTCCCTAACAATTCCCGTGGGGCTTTCCCTGCCTCCAGCCCCCATTGGCCCCCTTGTGCTTAACTTAAAGATAAGTGAAGTCACGCATTGGGGACAAGATTGTCAGTCTCGCTGCCTAACGGTACCTCACCTGGTGCACTCCACTTCTCCACTGACGCCTTCAAAGCCTCTGCCGGGACTACCTCCCCATTTTCTGGAATTTTTCGGACGTCCTTCCCCCAAAGGCAGGCTTTAGACCCTTTTTGCCTCATTGCCCTTATGGTTTCCCCATAGACCTGCTGCACGTACTAGACCTCCCAGGGGCAGGGTCTACAAGCGGTCTGTGCCAGAAACTCAGACCATGTTGGCCTATGTACAAGAAAATCTCCAGAAGGGGGTTTTTTTTCCCCAATCCCCTTCTTCTGCCTAATTTTTTTCTTTGTAAAATTTTAAACGGCTTTACTTTCGTCCTTGTTTTTTATTTCGTGGTCTTAATAAAATAATCGCAAAAAAACTGTATCCTTTACCGTTAATTTACCTTTGGGCCTTTTTTTGACCACCCTTTGGGGGTGCCAGAATTTTTTCTAAACTGGACTTACGGAGGGCTTATAATCTTGTTCGGATCCATGAAGGCGACAATGGCCTTCGGTCTGTGCAAATGGCCCCCAACCGGGCCTTTTCAGGGAATTTCCCTAAATTTAAAAATTTTTAAAACCCCCTTATTTGTTGGGGGTTTTAAATTTTTTTCCTGGGGGAAAAACCGGTCTATTTTGCCAAACCCCAAAAACCCATCAGGCTCATGTGCGGCAGGCCCGAGGCGTCAAAAGAATAATTGTCTCTGCCCAAGCTAAAAAATCCTCCCTTTCCCCTCAGACCAGCCCCCCCTTTCCTCGGGTAGTCCCTCTCAGACCTGCAAATGAACCCCCTAATTTCCCGCTGTCCTGCATGGGCCTCGTCCCATCGGGCTCCGGCCAAAAAAAAAAAAAACAGTGTTTTTTTTGGGTTTTTTCTAATTTTTAACCCTCCCCCCAAATTCATCCTGAATTTCTCAACAGTGGTAGCACCGATTGTGGCGCTCACCAAGAAGAATGGTAACCCCAAACTATGGCCACCAGCGGCCAAAAACGCCTTTTCTCCGTTAAAGTCTGCATTTGGGCCCCTTCACAAAATCTTTTTTGTCCGATACCAAAAAACATTTTTTCTTGAGGTGGATGTTTCTTCTGTCGGAGCTAGAGTGTCCCGGAAAGACTTATGTATGACACACTTCGAAAGGGGTTTCTAAAAGGGGGGACATTCTCTTGATGGCCGGCATCCCGTGTATGCCAAACATACTATTTATACCCGTTTCTACTGGTGCCAATTTTGAAAAAAGAAGTTAAAAAAATTTAGGGGAAAATTTTAAAAACTATTGTGCCCGCAACAAGTCATCTTGCCTCAAGTCGACAGGTCTGCTGCAACCCCTCCCATTCCTAGAGGTTCCTACTCTCACACTGATATGGACTTTGTTACTGACCCTCCTATCTCCTTTGGTAATACTGTAGTGTGGGTGGTTGTTGACCGTTTTTCGAAGATGGCCCACTTCGTACCACTTCCTAGGTTACCCTCTACTCCATGCCCCTCCCGTCCTTTTTTCCCAACAATAGTACGGTCGGGGTTCGATTTGTGGGTAGATTCGGTGCACCCTTCTTTCAACTCAGATAGAAGGGCTTCTCCCCCCATCTACCTTCTGAGAAGAAGCTGAGAGGGTCAACCAAGTCTTGGGCACGTGATTATGTAATTTTGCTCTGCAAGTAAGAAATGGTCCAGCCCGTTTCTTGGGCAGAATTTTATAAATTTTAATTTTATTCTGATCTGTCGTCCTCACCATTTTTTATAGCTATGGACAACTCCCCCCCACCACTTCGTCTGCCTGCATCTTCAGACGTTCCTGCCATGGACGATCTGATTTGTGATCTGACGACCATTTGGGAGTATACATGCCAGTCCCTGTAACAGGCATCAGCCCATATGAAGGTCCAAGCAGATAGTAAGAGAAGACCTCCTGCATCCTTCGCTCCTGGAGACAAGGTTTTTTGGTTGCGGAAAAACATGGCCTGGAATCCCCCAGCTAGAAACGGGCCCTCGGTTTTTGGGGGGCCCTTTTTTGGGGACTGAGATGCCTTAACCTGTTGCCCATAAATCTGGCTCCTCCTACTATGGCATTCCAACTCCTTCCATGTCCCTTGCTAAATAGTCATCCTCATGGGGTTTCCCCGGAAAGATTACCCCCTTCCGTAGTTTATTTCCGACACTTTACAGTTAAAGGGGATCCGGCCCTGAACGGTTAAGGGGAAGTGACTTTAGTTGACTGGAAGGGGTTCGGGCCTGAATAAAGGTCCTGGGAGCCGCAAATAACATTTTGGATCAAGATCTATTAGCTAAATTCTTACAAACTAGAAAGAAGGGGAGGCCTAAGGGGGGTACTGTAACAGGTGCCCCCGTGATTCACGTTCCAGATCGTGGTCACACCTATCTCTCTGATGCTGCAGCAGTGAGTGGCGCCGTGACCCGCATTTCATGCCATGGCAACACTTGCAGCGTCGCGTCTGCCTCACCTCTCTCTTCTCCTGTTGCCTATGCTGCACGCTTCTGGCCCTTAGGCGGTAGTAGGGTTAAACTCAAACGACCAGCGAGCTGGTAATTTGATGTCACAAGGCGCTGACCCTATTTAAGTTCTGCCTCTCCCCCTTCCCCTTTCGGCACCTTTGTCCCCTTTAAAGCATTGAAAATTTTCTTTGTATGTTCTTGCGTTACCAGTACCCCCCCGTCTCTCTTTTCTATATCCTTCGACCACACAAACCCTTGGCCGCCGTCCTGACTTTCCTGCCCCGTCCCCCAACACAAAATTTTTCTTTACGATTTTTGTACCCTGTTTTCCAAAAACGGCCCCCCACGCAAGC
Source organism: Phyllomedusa bahiana (assembly GCA_025379985.1). Classification (NCBI taxonomy): domain Eukaryota; kingdom Metazoa; phylum Chordata; class Amphibia; order Anura; family Hylidae; genus Phyllomedusa; species Phyllomedusa bahiana. Next base: position 110,165 of record JAODAL010000960.1, read on the forward strand.
AAGGGCGCGCCGGGGTAGCGACCTTTGGGAGAAAAATTTTATTGGCGGCAAAGGCCCTTGGTTAAACACCGGGGTCCCCTTTTTAGATTCCCCCTTCCCGGGATGGCTTACAAACACTTTTTATATAACAAAAAGTTCAGCTCACCCCTCCTGCATGTTTTTCTTTGCACTGTCCGTCTGTTGTTGTATCCAAACAGAAGGTAAATTGGCAGTCTCCAGTTAGTATTAATCAGTATATGAAAGGATCCAGCTGAGTAAAATCCATAGAAAAACTTTTATTATCAAAAAAATAACGAGTAAAATCAAAGGGGACGCCAAATTTCACAGTTTACATTTTTTAAGCCACGTTGGGGTCTTCATCGGCAGTGAGAATTGCCCCACCCGATTCTCAAAAAATACAAAGGGGAGAAACCATGGGATTATGTGTCAAATTGGGGCATCCCCTAATCCAAACAAAAAAATTTTGCCCGTCAAGCAAAAAAGGGGTGCAACTAAGGACAAGAGTTAACCTATTTTTCTACCCCAAAAGGGTATTCTAGTGAATTGGGCAGTTCCCCACAAATTTATTTTTTAAAACTAGAAAGAATTTTTGTCCCTATTGCTTTTTATTTTTCTTCAAAAGATATTAGTAAATCATTAAGTTTCCCGCTGGAACTTGAAAAACTTTATTTAAAAACCCAAAGGCCTCCTCCATTTTAAACCCGATGACTCCAATCCCTCCCCCTTTTTTGGCCCTTTTACTCCCCCTTTTATTTTAAAAAACGTTTAAGTATTTAGTTTCTGCATTATGATCCTGTACAACGTGTCTAACAGCACCTGAATTTTCAAGCTGTCTATTTTTAATACCTGTCAAATGTTCTGCAATTCGCGTTTTAATTTTCGGGATTGCACAATTTATAAAGGGTTTACTCCAAGCCGTGCAGTAGATTGTATATATGGAATGATATGAATTACAATTTATGAACAATTTTATGTTGCAATTTTTGGTATTGTTAGTGTTGGAAAAGTCAGTTGTCTTGACTCCACATCTTGATCCTACGCAGGGAAAAAATCCCCTAGATGATAGCCAAATTTTATGAGTAGTTGGTCTGGTATATAAACTAGGGGCTATGTGACAAGCTAAATTCTTATTGTGCTTAGGAACACATTGTACACCATCATCAAGTATTTGAGACAAAATTTCTTCCGGTCTCATGATATTTAAAGAACAATTTTTTGATATCTGTAAAATTCCGGCTAAAAGCCGTTGAGAAGACAGAAGCTTGTTTAAATTCCCTGGCCTTATGGGGGATTTCCTGTAGGAGGGCTTGCCTAGTTCTTTTAGCTATGTACAGTTTGTGAATAAAAAATTATTTTTTCAGTTAATTGAAATACAAGAGGACTGATAATTATCCCTGGAAGCTACGGAAAAGGAAAAGAAACCATATGTCTTATACATACTTTTTCAAGATACACTACATAGAGTATTTTTCCTGCAACATAGTGTATAATCCTATTTGTATGTTTGTATATGTGTACATTTGTTGTCTATAGGTGTTATAGACTTTATGTATATTTTTGTGGAGTATTATTAAAAGTTATGTTTTAACCACATAATCTTCTTGTAACTGTGAATTAACTGCAAGGCTGCTGCAAGAATCAACTTTAGTTGGTGGTCTCCAGGCACTACAGTTCGACACTGACTACTTCAGTGGGTATTCCTCTTTCAATGTTGTCCTGTACATTAGTACTATGGTACTTTTCTTGAACTCTACTTCCCCAGCATAAGAGAAATCAGTGCTTTATATAGCGGTAATATTACTGTTCTGTAGTCTATGATCTACTAGTACATCGAGATCCTCCTCAAAATGCGATTTTGCCGCTTTTCCCCCTAAGACATATGATGCATGCAGATGCAGAACTTTACATTTATTCACATTGAACCTCATTTGCCAAGTGGATGTCCAAACACTCAGTGTGTCCAGGTCTGCTTGTAACTTATAAACATCTTCCGTAGATTGTTAGTAACATTGTTTGCTGCATTTGCGGGGCGTATTTTGGCACAATTACGTGCTGAAATACGCCATGCTAATACTCTCTGTGAACGTACCCTAACTCCCTACAGCATCCACATTAAACTTTATATATAGGAAACCCTAAAAAGTCATTAGTCCCAAAATAAACCGGGCAGAACCTGACATACTGCCAAATTTAGTAGATAGTTGATGTACATTTGAAAAAAACATATGTGGTAAATTTTTCCAATAAAAATTGCAGTATTCAAATGCTAAAAAATAATATGATAAAAGGCCAACATTCAACTACTATATGGTTTTCATATAACACTCTTTTTTTAAATTTCCCAATAATTGAAATAAAATACTACTATATACTAAAACAAAAATAATAATAATAATAAAACACTATAGCACAATAAGCTAAACTGGATAGACGTCTGTCTTTTTTCAGCCTTACAAACTATGTAAAAATTTACATCTGAATAATTTTTTTTAGATTGGATTTATTTTAAACTAAGTAGTTAAGGGAGGGGGGGTAACTACCGGAGTGCAAGTAGCAGTGCCCCGGGGGCCCTACTCTTAGGGGGGGGCCCTGCCCCAGGGCAGCAGCTAAAACGTTGTACACCGGGTTTTTCGGCTCCCGGCCCCGCCCGCAGTGAATATACTAGTTTTACTGCCGTGGACGCGGGGCGCGGGTCCCGGCCCGAGTGCTAAGGCGGACGGCCGGTATTAGCAAAAGGAGCACTCCGCTAATCAGCCTGCGCCAGCCCACATTGCTGACCTGATGTGTGCGATGATGTCACATCATCGCGCGGCCCGTACCGAGCACAGACCGGCTGGCTGCGTGATCACATCAAGGGAGCGAGAGACAGATGAGTTAGTGATTTCTTATGTTTTTAATATTAATGAAGCCCCCTGTCTGCCTATATATTGGCCCCTATAAGCCTGCCTGCCTGTATATCTAGCCCCTATAGCCCTGCCTGCCTATATATCTAGCCCCTATAGCCCTGCTGGCCTATATATTGGCCCCTGTAGCTCTGTCTGCCTATATATCTAGCCCCTATAGCTCTGTCTGCCTATATATTGGCCCCTATAGCCCTGTCTGCCTATATATATGGCCCCTATAGCCTACCATATGCCCTACCTGCCTATATATATGGCCCCTATAGACTTTCCTAAACCCTGCCTGCCTATATATATGGCCCATTAGCCTACCTATGCCCTGCCTGCCTGTATGGGGCCCCTATAGCCTACCCCATGCCCTGCTTTCCTGTATGGGGCCCCTATAGCCTACTCTAAGCCCTGCCTGCCTATATATGCCCCCTATAGCCTATCCTATGGCCTGCCTGTCTGTATGGGGCCCCTATAGCCTACCCTAAGCCCTGCCTGCCTACATATATGGCCCCTATAGCTACCTAAGCGCTGCCTTCCTACCTATATGGCCCCTATACCCTGCCAGCCTATCTATCTATATGAGGCCTTATTGCTAGCTAAACTCTGTCTATCTATATGGGGCCCTATAGATACCTAAACTCTGCCTGTCTATATGTGGCCCTATACTCTACCTAAACCATGCTTGACTGCCTATATGGGGCCCTATAGCTTCCTAAACTCTGCCTATCTATATGGGGCCCTCTAGCAACCTAAACCCTGCCTGCCTATATGAGGACCCATTGCCTACCTAAACCTAGCCTATCTGGGGCCCCATATAGCCTATCTAAACCCTGCCTGCCTAAATGGACCCCATATAGCCAGGGGGCAGGGAGTGAGGTGCTGGAAAAGTCAGGATTCTAAGATATTTGTATCTAAATCTCCAGGGACAAGGGGTCAGGAGACGTCATGATGGCGGTCTGGATCAAATGCAGAACAAAAGGAAAGTCAACGACTCGGTAGAGAAACGTCACCTGTGAGTCACAAGATGTAACTACACTTTAATCACTCATATATCTGCACAGGCTGTGTACACTGGTATATGCCAGTACATGGTCACTGTATGGTGGTTATATACAGTCTGTAGAGCACCTGTGTACACTAGTATATATCACTATATGGTCACTATATGGCGGTACTATTGGTCTTTGTAGACTGATCAGTAATAGTGTAGGGGTATTATTTAGTCACTATGTGGTGGTAATTTGTGGTCATGTTCTGGCGGTGTAATTGGGTCCATATGTAGTAGCATTATTGGTAATATTAGTTTTGGTATAGTGGATTTGTTTGGTAGCAGTATGATAGTGAGATGTATGGTGAGGTATTTGCCCCTTGTATTATATACATTATCTAACAGCATGTCCTGGTAAATGTTCGTGCTTGCGGAGGTGGGCGAGGAGGGGGGTAGGGGGCCCCATCGAAAAGTTTGCTTTGGGGCCCAGGCTTCTCCAGTTACGCCCCTGGTTAAGGGGTTGCTTCTTGGGCACCCTAGGAAACAGTAGCCCTAAGCAATATTACACTTTTCCAGCCCCTAAAAGCTAGCACCAATCTGAAATGTAAGTTTGTGAAAAGAGAAATGTCATACAAGTAAGAAAAATAATTAGATTTTCAATTTGCATTACTTACATGTTACTTTGCTTTTTCATATAATAAATAGTGATTTAGCAAAGTTTAACTTGTCTGTGATATTATGGTGTTCTATATTATCGGTTCTTAGATATCACCAAAAACATTAAAAAGCACTGAAAAAGTTGAGCTATTCTTTGACAAGATTTTATTGTGCGTTATCTGTTGAGTTTATATTTGCTACATCTGTATATTGCTGTAAATGGACATTCCCCACGTATCCCGTCTGTAGAGATGAGATCTACTACTACTGTATGCCTGATAAATGGTAAAATAGCATAAAAGCATGAGTGCACAAATGTAATTTCATAGAAGTGCACTAGATGTAAGCCCATCTGCATGCGATAATGTCTTATGAGGGATGGGGGCGCTTTTGCAGCTAGAAATTGTATATAGCTGAACAGAATAGAGCATAACATCAAAACCAGATACATTAACTGCAAATTCAGCATTTATTACAATAATGTATTACGATAATATTAAAATATTATTAGAGATCACAATTTTCTTGTATGAAATAAGGTTTCAAGAAAATTTCTAAGGAGAAAAATAAACAACGTTTTTGGTCAAAAAATATATTATTTGAATCAATCTATTACTGTAGTTTATTCAGTCTGGCTGTATGCTGGCCCCTGGTGCCATCGTGTCAGCCACGTTCCTTGCATGCTTCTTTCAACAGCCTATCCTCTTTCCCCATCCTGTGTGTCTTTATCTTCTGCATCCAAATGTTTCACTTCCTCATGCTGTCTGTCTGTTTCAAGCTGAAGAAAGTGACATCAGGAAATTGTGGGGGTAAGCCAGCACCAAAATGGTTGTGTCAGCAATCAACAACTGCAGCCTTATGCTACCCTGCAAATGTAGAAAGAAACATGATCCACATTCTTCACTACTGTCTGGTATCAAATTCTGAGAGCGAAGAAGCCAAAATATAAAAATTAGAACACGAAACAAAGCTGTTTAATGCAGACACACAAGGATTAACAAACTGCTAAATTGTGCTTCTGTGATAATTTATTTATGTTCTTCATTTTCTTGCAACATTATATATATATGTTTATAATATATATATATATATATATATATATATATATTAGTATATATATATATATATATATATATAAATATATATATATTATATATATATATATATATATATATACAAACACACACATAAATACATATATATAACTGCGGCGGGACTTCCTAAAACATAGAAAAAAGTGGGTTGCTAGAGATACTGGTAGCCATAGAAAAAAAATTGCAGCACTTATCCAGGTAACAGTGAAGAAACTGCATTTATTTCCAAGTTACAAGATGTTTTGGCTCTCACACTTGAAAATGGCTCTGAGAGAGAGCCAGAACACCATCTTATAAAGTGGAAATAAACGACAAATAGATAGTAAATACAAATATATATCAATAGGTATAGATATTTATAGGTCGATATGTATAAGTGCAAACACATTGTTATTTTATCTTTTATTTATTTCTTATTTTAAAAACTTTTTTTTTACACTTGTAATTTCAGTCCCCCTAGGGTACTTGATTGCTAGAGGACGTGACTACTTATTCTGCATTATCCAAATGAGTGCTATGGAGAGATAAGATAGGGGACAGGCGCACCCTGTGTAGTGCAATCAGAGCAATAACACAAGTACAACAAGTGACAGAACCGCTCACCTGGATGGGTTGTACAGGAATGTACAGTTCAAAAAGGGTTTGGATGCATTTCTGGAGCATAATAATATAACAAGTTATAGTGACTAGGATTCAGGAGAGGGGTCATTGATCCAGGGATTTTTCTGATTGCCAGATTGGGTCAGGAAGGAATTTTTCCCTAAAATGAGGACAATTGGCTTCTACCTCATTGGGGGTTTTTGCCTTCCTCTGGATCAACACCTTAGCACAACAGGCTGAACTAGATGGACGACTTGTCTTTTTTTAGCCTTACAAACTATGAAACTATGAAACTATGAAACACACTTTAATGTATAATCATGTATAGTCCAGCTACCAGAGTTCCAAGCCCCACGGTGTAGGATTACTCACAGTTTCTGTAATCCATCAGAAGTATAATGGCGATATAATCCAGTAAAATGGATATAAAAGGAAAAAAGGCACCTAGACCAAAATATAGATAATGGTGAGTGGCCGTACTATTAAAAATTAACTAAAATAGGATTAAATTGTTCTGCAGTAGTGATATATTGTAGATTAGTGTACAATAATAGCTCTCCTATTGTAACGCAGTGGTGGATTCGCTGGACCACCGCAAGCGATGATAGTTAAGCCACGCCAGGTAGCGGAGTCTAAGTAGCTCTTGGTATTCACCAGAGCCCGATGCAAAGCGGTATGGACTTGCTGCAGCTTGAGGCTACCAGGTCGCTAACCATGACGTGACTTGCTTGCGATGGCGGCCGTGGTACAGCGTGGTACAAAATCGTAATCCAGAGACGTAGTAGGGGACAGGCAGAAGGTCAGGGAAGGTGGTAGAGGTTCGTGGTCAGAGACAGGCAGACGGTCAGGGCAGGCGGCAAACAGGCAAGATCAGGAAACGTAGCGGAACAGACTGGTACACGGGTAATCAATACGGACTACAACACTCTCTAAAGACACTGAACGCACACCAACAAACTGGCAGAGAGTGCTGGGGGCGTATTCCTTAAATAGAACCAGCACCCGGCAAAAGACCAATTATCGGGACGCTGGCCTTTTAAATCCAGAGAAGCTGTCGCGCGCGCGCCCTAAGCAGCGGGTACGTGCGCGGCGGCCGGGACAGGCAGGTTCAGCATCCACAGGAGCGTGGACGGGTAAGTGGACCGGCGCCCGGGCAGCAGGAGGATGGTCGCAGGTGGCCACGGCACCCGCACCGGAACCCCTGCGGGCAGGGGGGGCGGCCGCAGGGAGTAGCGGCACCCGCGACCCCCATGACAGTACCCCCCGCCTTAGGTCTCCCCCTCATTTTTCGGAACCTAGAGAGGAGGTCAGGAGACAGGTTGGCCTCAGGTTGCCACGAAAGCTCCTCCGGCCCAAACCCCTTCCAGTCAATTAGAAAGAACCGCTTCCCCCTCACTGTCTTCTCCACCAGCATCTCCTTGACCTCAAAAAAATTTATCAGATTTGGGCCCCACGGAGAAGGCGAGAAAAGCCCCCCCGGGAAAAGGGGTTTCAGCTCCCAGGGAGGGGACAGGGAAGGCGTTCGGGAAATACGAAAGGGTGGGGGGCAAGCACTTGTAGGTTTCGGGTTTCGGGACGCCGAAGTACCAAAAAGGCCCCAAAGCATTTGGGGCCCTAACTTTTTAATGGGAAACTTTAAAGCGGATGTACTTGGGGGAAAACCCAAACCCAACGCCTGTCTAAATAGGGGAAAGGGCCCTCGTTACCTGCCCAAGCATGAATTTTGGGTTTGTGAGCAGAAGCCCGTAACGGGGGTTTTGCCCCCGTGTGAGCTGCCAGAGAGCCTTGATGTCCTTTACTTGGGAATCCGGGCCCGGGGACTTTGACACAGGTAGCTGGGGGTGAGGCGGGGGGGGTTTTGTAACCCAAAGAGGGACAAAAAAGGGGGAGGCCCCAGGGAAATCCGAATCAAAAGGGATTTATAGGAAAATTTCTGCCCGGGGGAGAAAAACGGACCAGTTATCATAAAGGCAAACCAAAAATGCCGCAGGGGGTTTACCCAGCCCCGGGTTAAACCCCTTTTTTTCTACCTGCCCATTAGTTTGAGGGGGTATGAATAAAAAAGCCCTAGCTGAAACGGAATTACCACACGGGGCCCCCCAAAAATTTTTTACAATAAACGGGTTTTCCCCCTATCTGGGGCCCAATAGGCAAAGGGAGCCCCGTGCAAACGGAAAACGTGACTAAAAAATTTTTGGGGGCCAGGGGGGGGCAAAAGGGAAACCCCCAGGCGAGGGATAAATTGACCATTTTGGAAAACGATGGTCACCACCCGATGACCGTTTTTTCCAGATGAGGGGGGGGAAAATCAGAAACCAAAGCCCAAGGGTTTCAGGGTAAAGGGGTTTTTTTCCGGGCACCAGGAAGGTGAAGAAGGCCCGCGGGTTTGAGACGAGGGAGGGTTTTTACGGGCACGGGAGGTGCGGCCTGAAAAAAAGCCCCTGCCCATCTTGAGGGGGGATGGGCCCCAGAAAAAAAAAGGGAGCCCAGTTGTAGAGATCTATGGACTCCGGGATCCCCCACCTTTTCGGAAGCATGTCCCCCACTTCGGGGTTTCTGGGCCCCGAAAAAGCAGGACGCAAAAAATGTTTTCCCGGGGGGAAAGTGTTAAAGATCCACGGGGGAAACCCGTGACGATCGTTCGGGGGGAAATGTGCTGTGGAGGATTAAAAACCCCCACCGTATCTAAAAGAGAGAGATAGAGCTTTCAGCTTTGATGTTTTTCTCGGCGGGCCCAAAAAATTGTAAAACGGAAGAAAAAAAACGGGAAAAAAAGGCGCCCACCTGGCTTGCCGGGGGTTTCAGGCGTTGAGCCGACCGAAGATATCGGGTTCTTAGGGGTGGTGAAGATCTAATAGGGGGGCAAAGCCCACTCCAGCAGGTGACCCCCTTTTCTTCTAGAGCCAACTTTTATGGCCGGGAATTCCCCGGATCCCAAGGGATAATTTTTTCTGGGCCCGGGAGAAAAATTTTTGGGGGAAAAAAAAAACCCCAAATTTATGAGTTTCCCCTGAGGAGGATCTCTGCAGGAGGACGGGCCCCCGGCACCCACAAAAGAAGCGTCCGCTTCCAGAATAATGGGGGGTTGGGGTCCGGACGAGACGGGACGGGGTTGCAACGATAATGCAGTTTTTGAGACGATTGAAGGCTGCTTGGCTTCGGGGTTTGCCAGGACTTGGATTGGCGTTTTTCTTATTTTGGGCCCCCCCAAGGGAGCCACAAAGTAGGGGAATTTGGGGGGATAAATTGTTTTAAAATAATTGGCGAATCTCAAAAAACTTTGGGAATGGTGAAGGGCCCCCACCGGGGGGGCCACTGAAAAAACTGGGGAAAGGGGTTTTGAAAGGATCCACCCGGAGACCCTTGTCAGAAACGATTTTCCCTAAAAAGGGTAAGCTGGTACGTTAAAGGGAAACTTCCCCGGGTTTTGGGCAAAAAGCTGGGGGGTGGGGAATCGTGAGGACCTGGGGACGTGGGGGGGATGAGTCTCAAATTCGGGAGAAAAAATTAGAATACTCCAAATTAAAAAAATTAACACAGAGTAGAGTTGGTTTCCCGGAAGATCCATTGACAAAGTTCGGGAACGCACCCGGAGCGTTGCAGAGCCGAATGGCATAACAAGTTTATCAAAGGGGCCCCCAAATTCCCGGGTGAAATTTAAACGCCTTTTTTCCATCTTTCCCCTTTTTTCAAAATTGGGATTAAGTTATAAGAAACCCGTAGGCCCCGTTTGGAAAAGTTTCTTGCCCAAAAGGGTTTGGTCGAAAATTTCTGTATCAAGGCGGGGGTTTGCTTTTTCTTTATTGTAACTTTATTTAACCCCCGATAATAAATGCAGGGCCCGGAGAAAACCCCGTCTTTTTTCTCACGAAAAAAACCCGGGGCCTCCTGCTGGAAAAAGGGGGAATTTACGAAAAGCCAAAAAGGGGGTTTTCTCAATGATGAAACTCGACATAGCAAAAGATGGGGGAAACGGAAGGGGGTTTAGCCCCCGGCCCCGCCGAGGGTACAGCCAGGTTGCAAATCTATGGGGAAATCAAAAGGGCCGGTGTGGAGGAAGAGTTCCCCTGCCCTTTCCGAAAAGACGTCGGAAAAAGCCCCCGGGTTAAAGCGTAGGCGGGCCGGGGAGGTTTGGGAAAGATTTCTGAGGACATTTGGAGGACCCGGGTTGCGGTTCAAACAGGCAATGCGAGAGACACGGGGAACCCCCAACGAATGATTTCCCCACCGGGTGTCCACCCCAAGGCCCCGGGGTAGGGGTCTTGCAAAAAACAAAAGGGCCCCTTAAAAGGGAAAAATTTCAGAGGGGGAAATCGAGGGCGGGAACGAGAAGCTGCGGTTCTTGTGAAGACCCCCAAAATCCAAAGTGAGGGGAGCATGGGGAAAAAGGGGATAGCATCCTTAAGGCATTCCCCACTGACCGGGGGAAAACGAAAATGGGCCCTTTGCAAGGGAGCCCTTGGGGAAGACGAAACCTGGTCCCATTTCGTGGCTAATTTAAAAATTTTCTTGCGATCCAAATCAATAATCGCAGTGGCCTGAAAGGTGCTGAAAACACCAAAAAATGGGGGCAGGGGCAGGAGGGGGAGGGGGCCGTCTGACACCGGGGGTCGTCTCTCCTAAGCCCTAGGGTGGGGTTTTTCCCCGGGGGCGCCCCCCCGACGTCCCCAAGGGAAAGGGCCAGAACCCCCACAATAGAAACACAGCTGTTTCTGACGACGCTGTGAAAAATTTCTCTGGACAGGGGGGCCCTCTCTAAAACCTGCATAAATTCTTCCTCGGGATCCATCGGTGGAGGAAGAGGTGGTTGCTAGAAAAATGGGAGCCAAGGGGGTAGGGGCGTGGTTTTTTGGGGGGGGACCTGCCCCTTGGGAAAGGGGGAGTCTTGTTTCCTTCGGCGAACCGAATAAAAGATTCGGGGGGCCCAAGTGGATTAAACCCCCCAGCCCTACTGGTAAATTCCCCGACCCCGGGGAGTAACCTTTAAATTTTTCCCCAAAAAGCCTTGGGCCCGAAAGGGCGCCACCAAAAAGGGGGTTTTGTTCCAATCCAGCTCTGAAGCGAGAAAATGCGAAACGGTCAGAAATACTGACCGATGTGGTGTCGGGCCCCACGAAGCCGGGCAGTACTGGGCAGCAGAAATAGTATGGGCAGGTTTCCCCAAAGACAGGGGCGGAACCCCTTGAGCAAGGTTTTGGGGGTCGGCTGTCAAGTTCCCCCCGACCCCTGTAGCATGGCCCAAGCCCAAAGGGTTTTCCCAAAACAAGAGTGTTTAAAAAAAAGGGCCCCCTTTGGGATGGGTTGTGGGGAAAATTATGTCCCCTCATTTTTAAGGGGATGGAGCAAAGGCTGAAAGAACCCACGGCATTTTTGGGGTTCCACGTGCTGGTTGGGGGCGGCAAATGCAGAGAGGGGCCAAAGCCCCCAGCGGTTGGGCAATAGATGCCCGGGGGCAACGGTTGCAGGTGCAGCGGTTTGGGGAAGGTGGAGGTAATGGGGCCCCCAAGGTTTTTTTCACATGGCCCTAGGGTGTTCAATAGGTTGGGTCTGCGGGCGACGCCGCGTGACATCCCGGGGGGGTCGGGGAAAGGTTCCCTGGCGGAATCCAAGGCCCGTTTGTCTGAAAAACATGGGGGATTCGCGGACCACCGGGAAGCGATGATAGTTAAGCCACGCCAGGGACGGAGTCCCCAAGTAGCCCCCGGTTTTCAGCAAACCCGCCGCAAAGCGGGTTTGGGGGTTTCTGCGGCTTGAGGCACCCCGGGCTCTACCCCCGACGTGACTTGCTTTTCGAAAGGTGGCCGGGGCAACCTGGTACAAAATCATAATCCAAGGGCTAGTCGGGACCCGGGAGAAGGTCAGGGCAGGCGGTAGAGGGGTTGTGGTTTAGAGACAGGCGACCGGGCAGGGCAGGCGGCAAACAGGCAAGGTCAGGGAAAAATAGGGAACAACTTTGGTTTCAGGGGGAATCCCAAAACGGACTAAAAACACCCCTCTAAAGAACCCCTGAAAGCAAAACCAACAAACTGGCAGAGAGGCTGGGGGGGGGGTATTCCCTTTAAAAAGAACCAGCAACCCCGGGGAAAAGGAAAAAATTTTCCGGGAAACCCGGCCTTTTAAATCCCAAAAAAGCTGTTTGCGCGCGCGCCCTAAGGGAGCGGGTACTTGCGCGGCGGCCCGGGGCAGGCAGGTTCAGCATCCACAGGAGCGTGGACGGGTAACTGGACCGGCGCCCGGGCAGCAGGGGGATGGTCGCGGGCAGCCGCAGCATTCCCGGCTGTATTTCCCCCGGGGGCCCCCCCCATGCCCCCTGTGCCCCGAAAACCCCCCCGGGAACCCATTTCAACCCTGGGTACAATAAGAGTAGGAAAAAAGCAGCCATGAAGGCCTTCATTGGGTCCCAGGCTGCCATAACAACCAGTCAAAATCTCTTTGTGGGGGGAGGGAAGCGGACTATGGAATGGTGCACAGCTGTGGTTTTTAAACCCTTTAAAATGCTACAATTAAACTAAAGGGGTTTCAAAGGAAAGATTTAGAGTTTAAATTTAAACCCTGGCTCCCTGCAGCCCTTTCTGACTTTATTAAGTAAAACCTGTAAATAAAGGCGGCAAGGGGGTTTAAAAACAACACTTACAAAAATAATATATTTAATATATATATATATATAAAATATTTTTTATAATTTTTTATATATAAAATATATTTTATATTTTATATATATATTTAAAAATTTATATAAATTTTTTGTGGGGGGGCCCGGGTACATGAAATTTTCCTGTTTCTGCCAATAGGTTTGGGGATATACCAGGTGGTATATGCGAATGCCACCAAGGATATGTTTGGGCCCTTTTTTGGGGTTTAAAAATGGTCAAAATTAGTTTTTCGCCAAAACTAAGTGGGGCAAAGGTGGGGTGGTTTTGTTGGCTTTTTTAGCCGTTTTTGGGGTCCCGGGTCTTATTGGGAGTAGCAAATTTTGTCGGGTGGGTGTCTTCCCCCATGTTCCCAAAGTACCATGTTTTTCCGTGTTCCAGCAAAATGTTTTTGGCAAGGCCTTGGGGGGCCCACAAAAAAACCGCTCCCCAGGGAAAACCCGGGGGGCGTGGTTCTTAATTTTTAAATTGGGGCAGCAGAGGAGGCCCAAAGGGGAAAGGGTCTGGCCCCCCGGTGGTATTGTGACAGTAGGGGGTATTTTTGGGTTTTTGGGGGTCCTGTGGGTAGCACGATCACTGGGTAGTGAGGACCCCTGTATTTTTAGGTAGGGGGCCTTTAAAAACCCCAGGTTTTGTTTATGTTTTGTTTTTGAAAGTTTACTGGGAAAAGAATAAAGCTGGGTGTGGCCCGTATAAAATGACGTCTTTGGGGTTGGAGTGGGTGTATAAATTGGGGGCCAGCCGGGTTTTCAGAAAAAAAAGCATCCCCGAGCTTTAAAAGACCCCCCGGGCCCCCCCAAGATGGCGGCTGGACAAAATGTGATTTTTACAATTGGGGAAAGGGATTTGGGGATAATTGGCACAATTTATTTTTGGGCCCGGGTTTTTCACAAATTTGTACCTGAAGTGTGGGAGGTGGTGTCTTGCCACACCGAGATTTAAAGGGCCCCGGGCCCAAAATTGGTGCTGCTTAAAGAGAACTGTTGCTGTTGGTGACATTTTTTTTTTTGGCCATGGAGGAACTCCTTGCCCAGTGAAGCAGTCCATGAAGGAGTCTGAGCAGCTGAGCCACCAAGGGGGGAGGAAATAAAAAGGGTCCGGGCCCCCCCGAAGGGCCCAGAAAGGCTGTGTCAAACCCAAAGGGAGATGCCAAGAGATTAAGAGCCCGACGTGGGTGTACAGAGGGCATTGTGGAAGATGACTGCAGGGGAAGATGTGGAGGTTTCCTTGCAGCATTTGAGGGGGGGCAGTACGCGAGAGGCTACCCCCCAAGCATGGGCAGTTCCTGGTGCCCTTCTAACTGCAAAACCCCAAGGGGGTGTACTGTGATTTGTCTGTGCAAGACACAAGAGACCCCCCAAAACTAAATGGGGTTTTTTGGAAATCTGGGGTTAAAAAGACTTTTTTGTATGCAGGAGGTGAAAAACCAGAAGTGGGGAAAGCCGTTGTACGGGCAACCAACGACGACTGTTGAGGGGAGGTCCGTAAAGGGGGCCTGTCGTCCACCAAAGGAGTCCACTTCAGGAGCAGGGAGTTATAGGGAACTACGTGCTGCGTTGCCGTGGGCAACCGCGTTCATCAGCAGGACCGGTTCCAACCATCCAGCAGAAGGAGCCTGGGGAGGTGCCACAGAGTGGAGAGGTGTGCCCCACGCCCCCCAGGAGGAGGCCAAGAGGCGCAGCTGCAAGGCTGGAGTTCCAGTGGATGAAGCACCCCCCATAGCTGATGAAACAGTCGAAGGAGAGTTAGAGCAAACCCCGAACCTTTCCCCAAATGTGGGACTCGTCATGGACCGGGTAAGACTGCCCCAGGGGGTTTTGGGGGGGAATCTGTGTTGGGACTGTCAGGGGCGTGTGCGTGAGAACCAGGGTGGACAAGCAGAGGCCCAACGCTCCCCTGTGCGGGAAAAAAGAGTGCTGAGAGCAGCAGGCTCTGGACTTGGCTTAGTGTCTCCATCTGCATTCCTATGGGGAATGATGACTTTTTTTACCTTTGCAGTATACATAATATGCTTATTAAAAAGGCTAATAATGATGAAAATGTATCTGTAATTAAAGCTATGTGTCACACCCCTAGCAGGGGAAGGAAAAACTGGGTTGCAAAGTTAGCCCAGTTACTGCCCCCCTGTGTGAACAAGCAGCTAAGGGGAGCATTTATTGCAACGGGGAGAGCGCCCAAGTAGAAACAGGTGATGGTGTCCTGTGATGGATAGCCGCAGTTATGTTCTGATCCTTTGGCCCCCAGTGAGTGTTTGCATATTTAAGGGAAAATTGCAAGTGTTTGCCTGAAACGGGGAGGAACCCCATGAATGTAAGTGTTTTTGCTGTGGTATTGGGAGACTAGGTGTGTGGAATGTGCTGGTTAGTTCCCAAGGGGAAAAAAAAACACTCTTGAAGATTTCTTTGCAGAGGGGGAGTGGAGGGTTTACTGTGTCTGTGCTACAGGAACTGATGATGATGATCATTCAAATGGGAGTGATAAAAATCTTTTGAAAAAAAAATGTGTGCCCAGGCAGATCTGTGTGCACCCTGACGTTATTTACAGAGAATTTTATCGTGAAAAAAAAAAAACATATTGTGAACTGCAGGGATGGAAGAGAGAGATTTTCTGATACCTGTATGCACTGAGGGAAAATTTTCCAATGGTTTGTCTTCCAGTAGCTTTAACTGCAGTGGGCAGAAAACGCAGTGATGGAGTGAGGGAAAATGTGAGCCCCTTACCAAGGGGGGGATTAGGTCAAACGCTAGTGAGGGCTGGTCATGGTTTTACCCCCAAAATGGTAAGGAAATCCCCCCGTAAGGAAACGAGGTTAAAAACAAGGGGGTTTTCCCATATGCAGAGGTTCTCAGCATGCCAGTAAACAGCAGAGATATGAAGTTTTCCCCAGCAATTGTTACAGGAGATTTGAAAGAAACACTCCACCGGCTGCTAAAAGACCAATGAGAAGTGTGCACAGGGGAATGTGTCACCAGACATTTATAAGGGGGCCGTGCAGTAAGGGGCTGAACAGGTTTTAAAAGGGCTTGTTTCCCATTTTGAAAGGGGAAAAACCCGACTTTTATATGAGGTTGGCAGTGGGAACCCCAATTACTGCATGCTTGTTTTTGGGGGGCTACAGTGATCCTAGTGCAACAAAGTTTTTCGAGATAAATCAGGGGACAGCAGTAGCCAAGAGATAAAGCTTTAGGGCAGGAGATAACGGAGGGGCCAAAACCTTGGGATGAAGAGGATTGTGGGCCATGGGAACCGCAGTCAAAGGGTAGCAGGGTTGGGCTTAGAACCCCTTGGGGATGGTTGATAGTGACCCCCAAGGGGTTTATGTCATTACTGCCTCTGGGGAAATTATTTGGGGTTGCTGGATCCAACCAAGGTCTCCTCTTATTTGAACCCCAAAAAGGGGAAAAAACCCCGTGGGCACAAACCAAAATAGTCAGTGGGAAAGGGTACTAGGTCTGATAGCGCGATAGGAGGTTGTCAGGAATATCCCTGTAATGTCGCCATTGGGTGAAAGGTGGTGACATTGTTTTAAGGTGCTGTTTTACGCCACAGTTGTAAGTGGCTAGACCTGTCATTGCCCAGTGGGGAGGAGTGCTGGATGACCCCCAACTAGTTGTAGGGGGACCATTTTGCCTCCCCCAAGGGTTTTAGGGGAAGACGTTGCCCCAAAATAGGAGCTTTGACCCCGGAGGACCTGGGGAAGTGAGAAACCCCACGGGCTTTATAGAGGGGGGGGTTGTGGGGACCGCACATGTAGTTGCCTGTTTTTGCCCTAGGGGGAGGGTAACCCGAGTGGTATATCAATGCCACCAAGGAATTGGCCTTTGGGAATAAGGGGCTGGTCATATGTGTGTTCCCCCCACTTAGTGGCAAAAGGGGGATGGTTAGCTTTGGGTTTTTTACCCTTCTTGGGGTCGGGGTTTTTAAGTAGACAATGTGTCGGGGGGGTGTTACCCCCAGTTCCCACGTACCCATTGGGCCCTTTTTCCCGCACATTTTTTGGCATGGCCTTGAAGGCCCCAAAGCCCGCTCCAGGGAATCAGGGGGGGGTGGTCTGCTTTTTGGAGGGACAGAAGGAGCCAAAGGGGAAAGGGCTCTGGCCCCCGGTGGATTGTGAAAAAGGAGTACGTGGTTTTGGGGGCCTGTGTGGGAGAAAACTGATCACGGGTAGTGAGGGACTCACTGTATGTGTTTAGGTAGTGGCTAACGGCCGAGGTTTTGTTTTTTGTTTTGTTGCTGCATGTTTTTTCTGGACCTGAAAAAAAGCTGGGCTGCGGCCAGTATAAAACTGACGCCTGGTGTTGGAGTGCTGTATATTGGAGTGCCAGCCTGTTTACAGAAAAACGGAGATTCTAGAGCTGAATGACCCCCGGGCTGAGCCAAGATGGCGGCTGAAGGCATGTGATTGCGTCACAATATATATATATATTATTTATATATATAAATATATATATATATATATATATATATATATATATATATTTGAGAAAGGCTCGTTTGAGCCGGAACATGGACCGTATAATAACCTGGTATGTCCCAAAGACGAATGTGGTGCCAATATTCAAAAAGGGATCAAAAAGTGATCCTGGAAACTATAGGCCGGTAAGTTTAACCTCTGCTGTAGGTAAAATGTTTGAAATTTTCAGAAATGTTTTCTGAAAGATGCTATCCTGGAGTATCTCACTGAAAATACATGTATAACTCCACTCCAGCATGGGTTTATGAAGGATCAGTCCTGTCAAACTAATTTCATCAGCTTCTATGAGGAAGTTAGTTCTAGACTGGATCGGGGTGATGCATTGGATGTTATATATCTTGATTTTCAAAAGCATTTGATACTGTGCCACATAAAAGGTTGGTAAGTAAAATGAGAATGCTTGGACTGGGGGGTGTTTGCAAGTGGGTAAGTAACTGGTTCAGTGATAGAAAACAAAGGGTGGTGATTAATGGTACATATGCAGACTGGATCCTTGTTACTAGTGGGGTACCACAGGATTTGGTATTGGGCCCTGTTCTCTTTAATATATTCATTAATGATCTTACACAGGGATTGCACAGTAGAATATCAATCTTTGCAGATGATACTAGTCTCTGTAAAGTAATCAACACAATAGAGGATAATGTTTTATTACAAAGGGATCTGGATAAGTTGGAGGCCTGGTCAGAGAAATGGCAGATGAGGTTTAGCACAGATAAATGCAAGGTTATGCACATGGGAGGAAAGATCCATTTCATGATTACTTGTTAAAGGGGTTTTATAGTTACAAAGATCATGTCTAAGATTATGGGGACAGTAAAAATAATCACTTTTGTAATTGGGTTGCATTACCTCAGTCACTTGGCTTAGCAGATATGAGCTTTTCTGTAAATCTGTCTTCTATTTCTGCTGTTGCTGGTCGGACACTCCCCCGGTACGGTTCCCACCCCCCTAGACACGCCCCCTGCACTGTGATTGGCTGGCTGACATTTCATTCAGCCTGTTGGGATACGCCCCTAGACAGGAAACACCCCAGCCACGCCCCCTGTGCTGTGATTGGCTGCCTGCACACGCTGTGTTTACTCCCCTCTGAGCTGTTAAAATCGATAGTGAAACCAAGGTCTGCTGGCTCTATATATATATCTCCCAGCTCTAGGGTGAACGATCTGGGCAATTACTGGCTGTTTAAAGGGCTTTTGCCAAGATGTTGATTCACCGCCTCACAGGTCCAGTCCTTAAGCTGCTACTTTGAAAAGAGGGTGTTCTGTTCCTCAGATCTAATGCAAGCCCTGCCTCCTTATGACGTCATCATCTGTAGTGTATAACATAAGGATTCAACACCATAGTTGTACAAGCTGTTTGTGTAGTGCAGTGCTTAGCTTATCCGCTCTCCAAAAGAGAGGTTGGGAGTTCAAGCCCCATCAGTAGTTTTCAGATATGAAAATATATGTGTAGACATCTATAATTTTATTTATATACACACAAAGCTCCCCTATATAGTGTCCCATCCTCACAGTAGTCACACCAAGCACTTTCAACATATGTGATACAATGCATATAATCTGGGGGATGAGACATGATATAGGGGAGCTATGTATGTGTATATATATCATTATAGAGATTGACATATATATTTTAGGTCTCTCTACATATGTGTAGAATTTAGGGGGGGGGGGATACTCTGTGAGAGACTAGAACTCCAATCCCCTTCATTGTAAGAGCAAAGCTCTACCGCAGCACTACGAGCTCAAGTTAGTTATAGGTTGAGCAGGGTCTTCTCTCAAAGCTGATTGCTTCTCTCCCCATTGTTTTCACTCACATGTCACTGACAGCAAGCAGAGATCTTTACTTGAAGCTGACATTTGTCCTTGTAGTTGAGTAAAGGTCCCTGCCGCCTGTCAGTACAATTTGGGTGAACACCACTAGAACAGAAGTAAAAGCTGCTGGCTTTCAGAGTAAGTTGTGTGTAAACTAAGAGATATAACAGGTGCTTGCAGGAGCTTGTGGAGCTTAAAGGCTGCAGAAATAAGCGTGCAGGAGGCTACAGAGCTGTTATATTCAGACAACCTTCTGCATCCCCTGCTTCATACAAAATTATGATGTCACAGTTCTTCAGTGAGGGGAGACACGCCTCCTGGGAGGAGAGACACGCCTGCTGAGAGGAGAGACATGCCCCTGGATTTCAAACACAATCTGAGAGAATTAGCTGAACAGCACGAACAGCTCAAACGATAAAACTCCTTTAAATGGAAAAGCGCTGGGTAAAAGTGACATGGAGAAGGACTTGGGAATCATGGTGGACAATAAACTTAATTGTAACAGCCAGTGTCAGGCAGCAGTTGCCAAGGCAAACAGAATCATGGGGTGTATTAAAGGGGGCATAGATGCACATGAGAACATTATTTTATCATTATACAAGTCACTGGTCAGACCACACATGGAATATTGTGTACAGTTTTGGGCACCAGTACACAGGAAAGACATTGTAGAGCTTGAACAGGTACAAAGGCGGGCAACAAAAATAATAAAAGGACTGGGTGGGCTGCAATACCCAGAAAGATTAGCAAGATTAGGGTTATTTAGTTTAGAGAAAAGAAGGCTTCGGGGGGACATAATAAATATGTTTAAATATATTAAAGGTCAATATAGAAATCTCTCTCAACATCGATTTATACCCAGGACAAGGGGGCATCCTCTACATCTTGAGGAAAGAAAGTTTCTACATAGACAAAGGGATTCTTTACTGTAAGAGCAGCGAGACTGTGGAAGTCTCTGCCAGAGGAACTTGTCATGGTAAATTCACAAAGAGTTCAAAAAGGGTCTGGATGCATTTCTAGTGTGTAATAATATAACAAGTTATAGTGACTAGGATTCTGGAGAAGGGATGTTGATCCAGAGATTTATTCTGATTGCCAGGTTGGAGCCAGGAAGGAATTTTTTCCCTAAAATGAGGACAATATTCTTCTACCTCATGGAGGCTTTTGCCTTCCTCTGGATCAACACTATAGCACAATGGACTGAACTGGATGGACATCTGTCTTTTTGTCCTTACAGACTATGGGTAACGTATGATTTTTGGTGCAAAGGCACCATTTTTTTTGCACGCATTTGTAGCGTATAATGCGCCTGAATCTTTGAACCTGTTCTACTGCGGGTCATAGATTTAGCGCTTTCTAGCTACAAAGTGACACTTCTGGCTCAGGTAAACCACTTTAGGTGGTTTACCTATTCCAGCAGTAATGCACCTGGATTTGCCTGGATTTAAAGCTATAAAAGTTTAGATCCGTACGGTTGTAGTCCAACACGCCTCCAGCACCCCCCCCCCCTCCCATCTCAGGTACAAAGTGCTGCGGACGCTTTGTAATGCACCTAATATTGGAGTACGCCTGTTTAAAATTAGAGCTCTAGTGTTTTGGCTTAAAAGACGCTAGACTTCTGACACAGCCCATTCATACATGTCACCCTATGTGTTTGCTGTTGCAGTTCGGCTCTGTTATATCAATAATGTGCATAATATATATATATATATATGCAAATCCTTTTTTTTTTCAGGTCCTGTACAAGTGCAGTCACTTATTAGATACATATTTAGTGAAATGTGACGTTCACACGAGTAAAATTTACTTGTTGGATTCTGCCATTGAAAAGCGCAACCATCTAACGCACGGGTGTCAAACACAAGTAAGCGGCGCAGGAGGTGTGATACAGCGATGTTCTCACGCCTCCCGTGCCACTGCATCTCCTAGGCCAAAAGCCGGGGCTTAGGCTCTATGCTTTAGGCCTAGGAGATGCCGGGGCAACGTTCCAACATAGGCTGCATGATAGCAGCCGATTTGTTTTGTTTTTGTTTCTAAGCCAGCATCTATCTACAGGAGCCCTATCTACCAATAGTGGCCCTATGTACCTACAAGGGGCTGTAAAGCTACCTACAGGAGACAAATATGCCTACAGGTGGCTGTATAGTTATCTACGGGGGGCATACTGTATATACCAACAGGAGGCATATATACCTTCAGGGGGCTATATAGCTACCTACATGGGGTATATATACCTACAGTGGGCTGTATAGTTACCTACAGGGGTCCTATATACCTACAGGGGGCTGTTTAGCTATCTACAGGGGGCATATATACCTACGGTGGGCAGTATAGCTACCTACAGGGAGCATATATACCTACAGAGGGCTGTATCTACACAGGGCTCTCTACTTACCTATCTACCTATGAGAGGCTCCTTTACCTACATACAGTGGAGCTATATACATACTTACTGGGGACTATGTACCTATTTAATAGTAGGCAACATTACTATCTACTTACTTAATGGGGTTGCCCATGCCAGAGATAGGAATTGGTAGGGAAGTGCTGGATAAGGAAGAAGTCTAAGATGTCTCTGTTGTAAATTCGGCAGGGACGAGTCATACCCAGGAGAAGTCACCATGGCAGTCTGAATCGGATAGAGAAGAAAAGGGAAAGAGGGACTCATCAAAGCAGAGAATGAATCATTGGAGAAGACGTCTCCTTTGAGTCCCTGGATGTCAGGGGTGATTTTGCTTATATGTTCTTTCTGGTTGCCCTCAAAATGGCAATACTGTACAAATGTAATAGATTGCTTAACTCTTAAGAAGAAGTTATATTTATACAGTTCCAACATTATGTTGGCCCTTTAAGGTACACTGAGAGACTGACGTGGCCCCCGTTCAATGAGTATTTTTTACTAGAGCACATGCTTATTGCATGTGAATTTAGTGTTGTTTTGTGGATTTGGATTGGATTCATACCTATTGTTTTTAGACTCACATTCACATTAAAAACCACATAAAATACTGGTACAAATGTTTTGGCCGTGTATTGTATGAGGTGTTTAGCAATAGTCAATTTCCACACTTTTTACTCTTGGAATCCGCCCAAAGAATGAACATGTTCAATTTTTTTTTTTTTTTTTTTACCACGTATCAGTTTTGATAATCACGTGCTGAAAATACATGTGATATGAACTACAATTTGTTAGATACTGTATATCAATTAAACTGTTCTTAACTATTTTAAAGTGCCATCAAGTCAAGGTTTTAAATGTTTAACATACAATGTGAATTTTCTTGCCTCTGAGTCTTTATAAGAGTGGTTGTTCCATAAAATTGCTGCATGCAGATTATTTTCACTGCTTGGTTAATTTGGCCATTGTGTCCATATGGATTCCTTTCCTCTCTATGGTTCAATATGGTTAGTATTCAAAAGAAGGAGTTACTCCGTGAATTTCTCTATTCCTTTCTAACCACTCTATGATATCCTGGCACATTTCCCGACTGCAGCTGTTGAATAAGGGAACAGTACATGATGACAGGTGCACTTAAAGACATTTTATTTTTCAATGACATTGTCACTCGATATCGTGATCTCTTTTGCTATCGTTAAGTGTAACATGTGAGGTGGCGTAGGCAGGGGAAGCCCAGAATTCCTGGAAGTATTCTGAGCAGCAAAAGCTTTCAAAATCTTTTCTTTAAAGACTGATTGAATAGCAGATCTCTCTATACATTATCCTAGATTGGAACAGGTCTCAGAGAGCTTCAGATGAAAAAAAAGCAGCTGAACTTTTTTTTTGTATGGTTTCAAACAAGTGTGCAAAGCTAGATCAAGACATATGGACTTATATACGGTTTTCTCGAAACCACTTAAAAACAACCAAAGAGTTTTATAAACCTCAATTGTGGCATTATCCTGCTGTCATCTTTTGGCTGAAGGTCTCATACCACTAACTACTGCATCACCCTCCCTGTAATCAGAGATGAAAAGCACTTCCCCTGACTTTGAGGTTCATTAGAAGTTTTGCAATGGTGGTGTTGTCACTCTGTAATTGATAGTATGTGATATATACAGTAGTCCTGAAACTTCCACAGCAAAGAAGACATTGTTGGAACTGCTGATTGTAGACTATGATAGTCAGGATATAAATATAGATCCAGCTGAATTCTAGTTGTTTCTAGTCACCATATTTTTTGTATATATTTCACAATGGATCTGTTTTTACAATTTGTTGTAATGTTACTTTGTAAATATACCACAAGGCAGGAAAAACATATGTGGGTAGCAATACAGAAGTCCCCCCAATGTATTACACAACAATCTGTCCAGAGAGGTCAGATTCACCTGTCCATAAACAAAGCAAATATGTTTGCTATGTAATATCTATACATTTTTCCGCTGCATAAAAAAGTTGAATGTAATGCTGATGTCCAATGTTTTTATTTAAAAAAAAACTTTAATTCTTTATTTATTAATAATTTATTATTTTTACTTCTAATTCATAACATTAACACTTTTTCTAGCTTATATAATCCTTTCTCTTTAATATTATTATAACCTATATTATTATTATTATATTCCATAGGAATATGCCCTTTAAAATGGTCCATGGTTGTTGCTTATAAGAAAAGAGTGACCACCTGCTCAGTGTTAAGGCGTCATGTATGTTTAAATGGTACAAATTTCCAGACAAAAAAAACCCAAAAAACATTGTGGAATCAGCATTGAAAATCCATACCTTTCGATACCTTAAACATGGACTGAAATGTTGAAGCAGGTTTTGCTGCATGTTTCTATGAGGATTGGTCCCTTTTAAATATGGCTAATCCATGTTTTGGCTCCCTGATGCAAAATCTGAGGTGGAAAACATTTGCGAAAATAGTACCAAACATACTTTTATCTACAAATCATAAAAGCACAGATGTTATTCCCTCTGTATTTCTCCCTCTCTATGCCTTTCTCTTTTTACAGAGAAATATACAACCTTTGTCATAGTTTTTATTTTTTACTTTTTTCACTGTTACTTGTTGTTTTTATTAACATTTTATTTATTATAATTGTGTTAATTTATTATGAATATTATTACATTAATTACATTATATATTGTATCATTTAACTATTATAATGATTGCAAATGCACAAGCTATTGTTAGCGCACACCTTTATATTCCTTAATAACATGTAAGGCAATTTTCCCATGCTTTATTTTACCTATGAAAAAATATGCGGTATAATGTGCAGTAGATGTGCAAGGGATGCCCTCGTATTTTTGATCCATCTTTTATGTTTTATTAGATGTAGATTTTACTTCGTTTTATGTCACAGATTAGGTACATTCAGTGGGTCTAATCGGTGTCCTGTCTGATGATTTGTTTTCTTCAGTGAATACACATAGAAAATGCATAAATAAGTTACAGGCACATATTTTTTTATGCAATGCAAATTTTAAATCCATATTGGAATAACCGTGAGCCATAATTTGCAAGATAAACTACTACACAAAACAAAAGGACACACTACACATTGGTATTCAGTGTTTCATGAGAACAAAGCCTAAAAGTGTTCAATGGATGTGGTAGTATTGTGATTAAATACTTGTGTGGAGGGCAGTAGTCTACAGGCTAGTGATGCAATTGCATCTCTCTTTCTCTCTCTTTCTCTCTCTTTCTCTCTCTTTCTCTCTCTTTCTCTCTCTCTTTCTCTCTCTTTCTCTCTCTTTCTCTCTCTTTTTCTCTCGACACAATTCACAAAATAGCAGGCATTATGACAAATCAGCACACACAAAGGCATCTGTTTTCACATGTTGCTCTGATACATTATATATTTCACTGCTTGTGTAACAAATGGCATGGCCATGCAGTAGCCTTTAGAGTAGGAATACAAAGTGCAGTCTTGGCATGCTCACAGTGCAGCGGTCACACTTCGAGAATTGCATTGGGGATTCCGCACTTACAAGCGCAGAACTCTGAGGAGGAAACAACACTGAATGTCCAAGGCAGATTTTCTGCCTCATATGCTTATATTAATAGTATTGCCAGCACATAAAATGCCTCACAAAATTGACACGTCAATTCTTTGTAGGTGCTTACAGTATGCACCGAAAACACTTGAGCAAAATCAACGTAGTCTGAACGGCAACACTTATTTTACATTGTCATCAACAGTTGGTTTTCCGTCATTTTTTATGCTTCTTTGGGGGCGGATTACGTGCCGCCACTCATTAAGGTAATCAAAAAAATCCTGGGTGCAGGTGCTGCAGTGGTTTTTAGTGAAGTCACAGCTACACAGTAAATGTATATGCACCTGACAAATTTTAATGCGGATTTCAACACAAATGTTGCATTGATTTTCTTGTCAAAATCATCATGAAAACCGATGGCCATTCATTTGAATGGCCAGTCCGCATTGTTGTTCACTCAGTGAAATAGAGAGCAGATTTTCCACACTACGGATTTAAAATCCATAGCGCAGGAAAAAAAGAATGAACATGTTCGTTCATTGAAGCAGATCCTTGTCTGCTCTTGCTCGGGGTGGGGAGGAAGAAGAGACGCGGGTTAGCCCAATCTCATTGGAGCTAATCTGTGATAGAATCAGAGGCAAAACATGCCTATGTGAAAGAAAATCCTCGGCAGAAATCTGAGGTATCTCCTTCGATTTCTGCCATGGACACCATGTCAGAAACATGTTAGACTTTTCTGTCCGGCATGTGGACATACCCTAACTGTGCTGGGACCGCAACATGTATTTCTACCCTAACTCACAAGGTCAGCAGTGAAACTCGTCTCCTCAGCTGTTGATTTGTCTCTGCATACACATTGCCAGTGCTCACACAATCAGAATGCCGCAGTAGGATGGAGCTGGACTTCACCTGTCTTTGTCAAACTATTATCAGGTAATAAAAGGAGTTGTATCACTACATTGATTCATCTTACCTCAGTCCTGTTTTCTTGGTTTCATTTTGAATTCAGGGGCGTGTTTACTGGCTTCTACTAGACTGCAGTAGAAGCCAGGTCTGTAGCTATAGCAACCAGTACTGGCAGCCTATTATGTGAGATTGAACAGGTCTGTAGCTATAGCATGTCAGGGACTGTAAGGGACACACACAAAGACACGGACAAGTGGGCCCTTACGCTGGTCCCAGCCCCTGTCCCTGGCTTTGGGGAACCCGACTCCTTAATAGGCCGGCCCCAACCAGAAGACTAATAACTGCACTGTTCAAAGTGCAACACAGACAGGGACAAACAAACATAGAACAAGAAAACGTAGTCGGTAACAGAACAGGCAGCGAGGTACAGAAACGTGAGACAAAGGGGTAACCGGAGTCCAAGCAAAAGGTCAGAGAAACACAGGAAGTAACAAGAAAAGTGCAGGCAAACTATAGGGCAATGAACCAATATAGCAGGCAAGGCAGGAAGGAAGCAGAGATCTTATATAGGAACAGAAGAAGGTAGAACTGAGGCAATAGGCAGAAGGAACAAAAGACCAGATAGGTGAAGAAAGCTGTCACTCAAAAAGGAAGAAAGTTAAGTCAAGAGTGTGCTGGAAGATTGGCCAGGAATGAATTAGCACCCAGAACAAATAAACCCAGTTCACACAGTAATGTGAAATGCAGTTTTAGGTCAAAAACCATGGTTTACGTTGTACCAGCCGTGGCCGGTTACCAGAGCCAAGAGCCAGGGGTGTTTCAGGCACAATCATGACATAGCAACCTGAGGACCTGATGAAGCCAATAAGAGAGGAGATATCTCAGAATAGGTAGGTTACCATTAATGGACACATATTGCAAAGTGACTTGTTTTTGCAAGATCTTTAACATAAAAAGCAATTCGTGTAGTGAGACAACCCTTTAAGACCTTAAATTGATCCTACATCTTTATTGTTTTGAGATTTATAATTATATTGTAGAGAAAGGTCATTTGATATTATTATATTGCCCATTACATATTTGAAAGCAGTATAACTACTGTATAGGGGGTACATAGGATGCTATTGTACCTAAATTTTGAACCCTTTGTGGAATTAAAATATAATATCCTCTACAGGGGTGCAACACTATAATGAAACATGGAAGTCAAAAGTCATAGGGGCACATTTATCAAGGCAGTTGCGCCAAAATTCTGGCACAATTTGCACCAAAAATAATGTGGTAGATGCTTTGCACCACATGTACTATGTGTTTTAGACAATTTTCAGCCTCGTCTGACAAAGGGGACATGATTTTGTCAATAGGGCGTGGTTTTGTGTGAAAAGGGGACGTAGCTTAACATGCACTAAAAATGTGCCAGAATTTTGTCGCACTTAGTAATATAAAAGTAAGTCAGACTTAATGGTGGTACAAAGTTAACTAGACAGTTCTAACCTGCGCCAGATTTAGCAACACTATGATAAATGTGTTGCATTGTAAGACTGTCTGGTCTAACTTAAAACTGTCTTATAGTTAGACACTGTTGATAAATGTGCCCCATAGTACAGAGTTTTCATTCGGGCCCAAGAGCTTCAAGCCCACCCCTTGTCACTTGCTTCATATACAGGTTCCCTTGGTAATGGTATGAAATGATAGCAATATATTCTGTTAAATTTTTTTATTGAGGAACAATAGCAGAACAATGACAAACATCCATCAGTATGTTATGGAGATTGAAGAGATGATTTACTTGAATGGATGTCCCTTCTATACGAGATAAAATGGACATCAACATTGTTCTTAAAAAGTGCTGATTATTACATTAATGCATAATGCCCTAGGTTGATATCTATGCTGCAGCCATAGCTATGCAGCAGCCATAGCTATGCAGATGTCAATCTCTCTGGTGCAACCTAGCTTCTAGGTCTGATGAGTAGTGTTGAGCGATTTTTATCGACAAAGTTGAAATCGGCAAGGTTTTTATGGTGATCGAAATTTCCAGATCATGCGATAATTAAGGTTAAAATCTGTGCATCATCTATTAAGATCGCGCCTTTTTCGGCGCTTACTGTAATGTTGGCGGCCAGCAAATCAGATTACAGAATAGAGCAGGGTGAGATGTGTGTGCGACGTCATGACTGGGATGTGTATGGTTGCGATTGGCTGGAAAAATCACATGACCTCGTGGCCTGCGCTCTGCGCTCTGCCTGTGGCCAAACAGCTCAGCGAAATTAGTCTATTTCTGCACAGAGAAACCTCTACTATTAGCTGTGATCCTTCCAATTTGGTTAGATTAGAGATTTAAAGATTTTATGTAGTTAGCTAGAGAATTTTAAAGCAGCATCTACCGCTGTAAAGTCACGGAGGGAGTGGGGGGGGGAGGGGGTGGTGGCCCACGGGCGAACACAGACAAGCTCTATCTATAAAGAACACTGGAGAAAGTTCACCAAGACTTAGTGTAGACATTGTAGTGGAATATCTTTATTATTAAACAGTTTGCTATGAAATATTTCCTGGATATTGGGCAGCCTGAAACATAATTGGATAAACCTCATTTCTAGTAACTGCAGGTCTCTTTGTTAGCTGCAAAACTCCACTTTTATTATCAGTATACATTTCAGATAGGTGTTCAATTTTACCCATTACACCTGTGACTGTTGATATATCCACCTTGCACTTAAATTACAATCCAGCAATCTTGTAGTCAGCACAGGTTGTTTGTTGCCAAAAATACCGTGTATCGTACGAAAACATCAGTTACGTGTTTTTTGACTTTTGCGCACCCAGAACTGTTCATTGACGCAGCATCTACGTAAATCTTAAAACAGCAATTCTATATTCACCACAGGTGAATTGAAAGGTGCAAAAAATACCGTTTATTATATCAAAACATAACAGATACGTGTTTTTTTGACTTTTGCCCAGTCCAGATTTGTTGATAGACACATAGCTATCAATCCCTGTATTGAGACAACCCATTTAATACAATGAAAAAAAGAGAAACAAAGACATGGTGGGATTCCATCCTATTTTAAAAATGTGTTTTCTAGAATTAAAGTACTAAAATGTATACTTGCATGTACAAAATAGCTGTTAAAAAAAATTTCCTCTGAATTGTACAAGGGAGGTACAGGAAAACTTGACCAGATGTAGGTTATTCAGAGGACATGGAGTATGGAGCACGGACAGAGAACAAAGTACAGAGACCATTTCCTCCAGCACGTTGAGTAAAATGAGAAAAATGCCAAGATAAAGGGCACCTTGGTGTAACAGGAGCGTTAACCACAGTATTTCCAAGTGAAGCTCAATTGGCCCGCACTCATACGGAGGGGAAAGGGCGCTACCCAGGTATTGGACGTGTACAGGGGAAGGTGGAGTTCCACACTTCACGCTTCCGCACTCTGGTTCAGCACGACATTTTTCGTTGCTGCGTCATCAGGGCATTTTAACCTGCGTGTTAATAGATGACGGACGCCAGCCTGGGCTTTCACCGCACCCACTGTAACTCCGGCCCTGGGTCATGCTGTGGCCCAGGACAGGTATACAAACACTACCATGTACTCTACTTAAGCACGATGTATAGGTGTAGAGAACCCTTGATATAATGAAATGAAGTTCTGGGTATACCAATACAATTTAAACCAAAACAACTACAGGTATAACACCTAGAAAAAGATACATAAAACATAACTTTAATCAGAATGAATAAAAGTTGGGAAAGAAAACGAAAAAAAACACCCTCAAATATACCCTATCAAGGACCTGTCTACCTCAAAAATGGGGAAATCGCCCCAATAAGGGCGCCCCCACACTGGAACCTAAACTAACCCTGTCCCTAGCTACATCTAAATGAAAAAAAGAAAGAGAAAAAAAAAAAACACATATACTACTAATGGATTGAAAAAACAAAAAAATTGCTGTGATAAATAACAATACAACAGACAATATTACGTTTGATGTTCAAAAATACTATGAATTGATGATGCGTCATAGGAAGATAATCAACAACGCATAAATATCCAATATTCCAACGCGTTTCCCCCTAGATACTGGGGTTTCATCAGGGAAAAATTTTCAGTTGATTTAAAAACAATACGGAACATCTAAGAAAAAATCAACAAGATGTAATGCAATAAATATAACTCACGTCCCTTAATGATGGAAAACAGGGGTGGTAAGATAGAGGACGGGGTCCCGGATAAGTCATATACAGATCCCCGCTATCTGATTACTGAGACAGGTCCAAGCAGTAACAAATTCAGTGAATCACAAGCCACATATATAGCCAGGCAAATTAGGTTCCAGTGTGGGGGCGCCCTTATTGGGGCGATTTCCCCATTTTTGAGGTTGACAGGTCCTTGATAGGGTATATTTGAGGGTTTTTTTTTCGTTTTCTTTCCCAACTTTTATTCATTCTGATTAAAAAGTTATGTTTTATGTATCTTTTTTCTAGGTGTTATACCAGGACAGGTATAGTCAATGTCCAGTGAAACTAAAATGGTGGTTGAAAGACTCCTTTTTCCGGGACTTTTTAAATGTGGGGGGCATGCAGGTTTGGGCTCATGCTGTGGCCCAGGACAGGTATAGTCATGTCCAGTTCAACTAAAATGGTGGTTGAAAGACTCCTTTTTTCCGGCACTTTTTAAATGTGGGGGTCATGCAGGTTTGGGGCTCATGCTGCGTTCCAGGACAGGGATATTCAATGTCCAGTTCAAGTAACATGATGGTTCAAATCATACTGCCTTATGGCACTTTTTAATTTGTGGGTGATGCAGGTTTAAGGGTCAGGCTGTGGTACAAGACAGGGATAGTAAATGGTCTGTGACTTTTTTTCTGTGAAACTTATAACCTAAGTGTGTTGCCTAAGATGTAGCCGTATCCATTTGACTGTTGTGGAAAGTTAATTTCAGCTTCTCCAGCCGTGTTGGGGTGTACTAATGAAGGTGTTGTTGCTCTCCCCTAGACTTTAATGGTCATCGCGCATAATCGATGCTCACTATCGAAAAACCTTATCGATAGCGGCCGACTATCGATCGATCTCGATAGCCAACGCAATCGCTCAACACTACTGATGAGCCTTTGAATCTAGTTTAGGTACCTAGTTGTGAGAATGAGATTGATGTCAGGTTGATGACAGCAATTAGATAGGTGAATAGGTTGATCTCTGAAAAACTGACAGAGAATCCAAGAACAAGAAAAACAATATCCCTATATATCACGGAGCTCAGCTTCTCTCCTCTATCATATAACTCTATATATCACAGAGCTCAGTTTCTCACCCTCTATCATATAACCCTATATATCACAGAGCTCAGCTTCTCTCCTCTATCCTATAACCCTATATATCACAGAGCTCAGCTTCTCTCCTCTATGATATAACCCTATATATCCCAGAGCTCAGCTTCTCTCCTCTCATATAACCCTATATATCACAGAGCTCAGTTCCTCTCCTCTCTCATATAACCCTATATATCACAGAGCACAGCTTCTCTCCCTCTATCATATAAACCTGTATATATCACAGAGCTCAGCTCCTCTTCTCTATCATATAATCCTATATATCACAGAACTCAGCTTCTCTCCCTCTGTCATATAACCCTATATATCACAGAGCTCAGTTTATCTCCTTATATGATAGAGGAGAGAAGCTGAGCTCTGTGATATATAGGGTTATAGAGGAGAGAAGCTGAGCCCTGTGATATATAGTGTTATATGATAGAGGAGATAAGCTGATCTCTGTGATGTATAGAATTATATGATAGAGGGAGAGAAGCTGAGCTCTGTGATATATAGTGTTATATGATAGAGGAGAGGAGCTGAGCTCTGTGATATATACAGGGTTATATGATAGAGGAGAGGAGCTGAGCTCTGTGATATATAGGGTTATATAATAGAATGGAGAAGCTGAGGTCTGTGATACATAGGGTTGTTATCTGTATTCTATGGGTCAGTACAAAGGCCACATTATCAGCGCATTTCACCACTATATAGTGAATAATACCAACATAATATTACTGACCAAATGAGTATACCAAGATCAATAATATCAATAACAAAAATATACAAAGACCAGATAATACTGCCACATATCACTAACATATAGTGACTAATACCAATATACTGTTACTGAGCAAACCAGTGTATCAAGACCAATTATATCAATAACAATATACAAGCACCTAATAATACCGCCGCATCATGACCACATAGCACTATCATAATGAGACCAAATAAAACCATCTTATTGTTATTGAATAGAAACCTTTACACTAAGTCCACTATTACCACCATACAGTGACTATATAGTGACAGATACCAGTGTACACAGGCCCTACACACATAAGTGATTACAGTACAGTTAAAGGGGTTTTGCCACCATGTAATGTTGACGTGGGAACCTCCAAAATGGGCATTTAATCACTTTTCTAAATATATGTGATTAAAAAAAGTGAAAACTCTGAGAGCTACAGCATTCTCAATCCCCCTTGGTTACCTCAAAGCTTCCCCTAGTCACGACCCAGGAGCTGAAAGGCCGTACTTGCGTGAATCACTTCTTATCTGATGACAGGCAAAATGAATGGTCTTTTAAGGCACCGGGTAGCAATATGTTTTCTTTTTTATACAGATAACTAGTGTAGTGTTATTAGATCCTGCTTTATCTGATGACAGAGAACATGAAGAAGCTTTCAATCTGCTGTGTAGAATAGGTGTCTCTTTTGTATACAGAATTTACAAGTTATAGTTTGATTATTTGAGTGAACATGTCACAGGATCCCGTTATGCAGGCTCTGTGCTCTGGCTGTGTGTGTCGGTTTTGTGTTCTTTTTCAGCTCCGTGATTTTTAAAATTACATTAGCTTCTTAGCAGATAAGGTTTTTTCCTGACAGTGCCGTCTGAGGCTGTCTGCTGTATTGAATCCATGTTGTAATGTTTATTAGTTCATTAAGTTTTGAGACGTTCCCTTGGTTTTCCCTCACTCTCCCCTCCCTCTCCCCTCTCACTGCAGCTTCATGACTCAGCGTGATTTGTTGACATTCTGCCTGGGCTAAAGAGAGATAAGAAACTTGGTAAGAAACTTTCTCTTGGCAAATCCCCTTTAATTTAGGGACTCACAGGTGACGTCTTTTCTGATGAGTCATTCTCTTTTCTCTCTTCATCTGGTCCAGATCACCATGACGTCTTCTCCCAGCCATAACTCGTCCCTGCAGAATTTACCACACAAACATGTATGACTCCAAGCAGGATAAGTTCCCCCAACCAACTGTAAGGCCCTCAATTGTAGCCCTATATACCTACCTACTGGGGAGCCTATATACCTACCTATCTACTGGGGAACCCTATGTACCTACTTATTAGGGGGCTTTTATACATATCTACTGGGGCCTATGTACCTACTTACTACTATGCCCTAAGCCAGTGGGCTTAACGGCCAGGATCAGAGTATCCTGGCAGTTCAGCCTCAGCCGCTGCCTGCACGGTGCAGGTGGAGGCTGTGATCGCTGCATCGCTGGGTCTATGGGACCCAGCGATGCACCTGTGTGACAAGGGGGCTTGTGGTCCACTCGCTGCAACCCTTGTAGCTATACCTCTGAGGGTTATCTGATAAAGGAGAAAAGCTGAGCTATGTGATATATAGGGTTATATGATAGAGAGAGAGAGAGAAGCTGGTCTCTGTGATATATAGGGTCATATGATAGAGGAGAGAAGCTGAGCTCTGTGATATATAGGGTTATATATAGAGAGAAGATCAAGCTCTGATAGGGTTTACTAAAGAGGATAGGAGCAGAGCTCTGAGATATATAGGGTTATATTATTTGAAGCAGAATTTTTGAGTAAAAAGCAGAGAAAATATGTAAAACTGAAACTAAAATTAATGCTGACCCTGTTCAGTACTGCTGACCCTGCCCACATACAGTGATTAACAGTTCTCTCTGTGCAGACAATTATCCAGGGGGAGCAGTCAATCACTGTATGT
The DNA here is from genome assembly GCA_025379985.1 of Phyllomedusa bahiana. Classification (NCBI taxonomy): domain Eukaryota; kingdom Metazoa; phylum Chordata; class Amphibia; order Anura; family Hylidae; genus Phyllomedusa; species Phyllomedusa bahiana. The sequence continues at coordinate 144,200 of JAODAL010000960.1, forward strand.
GGGCAGGGTAAGCAGGACTCCTATTGTCTCTTAAAGGGGTTGTCTCGCTACAATGATTGGGTTTTAATTAAAAGATCTTTAAAAAACAAGCAGCTTTGCAATATATGTTCATTACAAATGTCCCAACTGATTTTTAGTAAGCCCTGTTTAGTAGAGAACATCAGCTTCTCAAATCTCTATACAGCTGACCTCTGATCTTATCTCACTGGCTTCCAGGTCCTGTATGACTCATCAACCTTCAGAATTACAGGTCAAGGCAGAGAGCCACTCCCACACATTAAGCTTATGTAGTTGAGGGAGGGAAGGCCTCCTGCTCTGTGTCCCTGCTGCCTGGATTAACCCTTGTGTTGACCAGCTTCCACTGCTTTCCTCCTGCTCTCTACCAGATAGATGTGACAGCATTGACCCTGTGTGTTACTATAATCATGAATGTTCTGTGGAGCTTTAACTATACTAATACTATACAGAACATGGGCATGTTGAATGCTTCATCTCTGGTGTACTAGTGACACATTGTGAGTATAGTAAACACTTCACAGCTTGCCCAGTGTCTGTTCTGACAGGGTCGTTTATGTTGCTGGAGATTGTGCAATTTGTATGATAACAGGGGGTATATAACACTTGCATCCCCCCTGCTCTGGCTCCACACTCATCGATAGCTGTCACCTTGACAGTGGAGACGAGCAGCTAAGAGCTGCAGCATAACCTAGGCAGGGCACAACAGGTTTAACTCTGGCAGCAAACCCCCTCGCGCGCGCCCCCCGACCCATCCCTGCCCCCTGCTGTAAGAAGTTAAGGAGACTTATCACCAGTGTGCTGAGGGGAGGGTGGAAGAGGGATGAGAGAGGCAGACAAGAAGCACGCCCCTCAGTGTCAACTGCTAGCCACACTGACTTAGGCTGAAAGCTTGTAATGAGACAACTCCTTTAAGGAGTCTGAACATTATTTTCTCTGCTTTTTATTCAGAAATCCTACTCTAAATTATATAAACCTAAATATCACAGAGCCCAGCTTCTCTCCTATTATCATATCCTGCTCTCAAAGAGGGTGGCACAAACCACATTCTCTTTAAGTCACAGCATGGTAGTTTCTTGACTGTAGAATGGCTGGCTGGTGTAATGAGGTACCCATAAAAGTGCACTGGGCACAACTGTATCTCTGTATGCCTTAGATTTTACTTAGAGGTATATGAGTTATTTTCTATAAAAGCCTGCATGAATCCAAAAGAATAAAAAATTGTGGCAAGGTCAGAGGAACAGTAACAAACAAGGGCAGTACATGAACATAGGTTATCTGCCGTGCGTGGTATCAAACTCCAGACATTTTATTACACTTTACCATTGTATACTAGTTCTAGAAAATGTATTACCGTATTTAAAAATAGGAGACTTTTTATGACAATTTTCCTGTTTATCCTTTATATGATTTTTTTTAAATACAAGGGGTTAATCGATTGCTTTTTGGGTCCAGAGGTTTCATCTTCCTAGTGATAAACGAAGGCAGGAAAATAAAATGACACAGTTGAATGAACTGTAAGGAAATAAAGTGCACAATGTGTGATAATGCCATGACTTTGTGTTATTACACAGTTCTGGGCTGAAAAGATATGGCTTGATGGGTAATTTGTCATGCTGTGCAATAGAGAACAACGGTAGAGAGACTTCAGACGGAAGAAAATTACACAAATAGTAGGGTGGAAAGGTATAATTGAAGATGGCAAAGGGCTGAATGAAAGACATTTAAAATTACTGTACTGACTATGACCTGCTAAATGTACTTGGGTGTGGAATCATGGCCTCACAAGAAGTTGCATTAAATGACTGGGGGCTGTAATACTACAAGGAAAACGTCAATCTTGCAAACGTGTATAAAGAAAAACGATAGAAAAGACTAATGTGTGGTTTAAAAGAGTAAATTTAAAATAAGCTTTCAGAGAACAGGATTCAAATATTTTGTGCGATGACCCTTAAAGTTACACAAAAAACAACACTGCTCTTTATTTTATTACTTTGAGACTTAAATTATTAATGGCATTCTTATGTAGAACTTCTACAAACCAACTTGTTTTTCATATTGTAGATTGTAAGTTCTTGTAAGCAGTGTCCTCTGTCCTGATGTATCAGTGTGTTAATTAGTGTTATTATTGTATTAGTCCTAATCCTATATTATTTATTTGAACTATGTAGCTTGTATAGTGCCATTGAATTAATGGCGCTGTAAAATAATATTACTATAAATCATCAAAACTGTATCTTCCATCCATTCAACCTACATGTCATGAGCCTCTGGGAGAACATGCAAAGTCCATGAAGACATGTCCTGGCTGGATTTAAACTTTTAACCCTACTCATTAAAGTGAGCTATAGTAAGGTATGATTGAGCCATCTAAATATTGACTATATAGTAGTGTTGCATAAATCTGTCCCTGTTTGGTTCAACACTGGTTCAAATGTCTTGTAAAAAAAATTGGTTTTGGGAAGTTGGAGCTTTAGGACTTTTGTAGGGTTAACATGCGTCTCTGTTGCACTTCTGGGTCCACCAGCACCGTCACTCTGACATCACTTCTGGCCCAATGTGCTGGAGGACCCAGTTGTGCTGTGGAGAAGTATTTTAAAGGGGTTGACGTCACAAGCTCCATCACTCAGCTATTTCCTGTTACATGAGACATGCGTTCAGTATTAGTGTTGATCATTTTTATCGCCAAAGTTGAAATCGGCAATGAATTTTATGGTGATCGCATTTTCCAAACATGCGATAATTAAGTTAAAATCTGAGCATCATCTATTAAGATCGCGCCTTTTTTCGGCGCTTCCCTCTGTAATTTAGGCGCCAGCAAATCAGATTATAGAATAGAGCAGGATAGATGTGTGTGCGATGTGACGTCATGACTCGGATGTGAATGGTGTGCGATTGGCTGGAAAAATCACATACCTTCTTTACATAGAACAAACGTTTCCACTGTATCAGCCTCATGTCCTCTCAGCGTCCTCAAGGTAAAGGACGACGCTCAGCCTGTGGCCACACAGCTCAGCGAAATAAGTCTTATTTCAGCACAGATAAACCTCTGCTATTAGTCTGAGATCCTTCCAATTTTAAAGCAGCCAAATTCTACCGGTGTAAAGTCAGCGGCGAGGAGCGGGGGGGGGGGCCCCCGCGTGCGAACACAGACAAGCTCCAATCTATATGAAACATTGGATAAAGTTCAACCAAGAACTTTAGTGTAAGGATATTGTAGTGTAATACTTTATTATTAACAGTTTGCTATTGAAGTATTTCCAGGATATGGCAGTCAGAACTTATATTGGATAAACAATCATTTCTAGTAACTGGCAGGTCACTTTGTAGTGCAAAACTCCACTTTTATTATCAGTAACATTTCAAAGGTGTTCCATTACCCATTACACCTGTGACTGTTTAAATTTCAACCTTGCACTTACATTACAATCCAGCAATCATGTAGTCAGCAGCACTCAGCACAGTAGTTTTGTATGCCAAAAATACCGTGTATCGACGAAAACATCAGTTACGTGTTTTTTAGACTTTTTCGCACCCATCCAGTTCAAAGACGCAGCATCTACGTAAATCTAAAACAGCAATTCTATATCCACCACAGGTGAAAATGAAAGGTGAAAAAAACAGTTTTGTTATATCAAAACATAACAGTTATCGTGTTTTTGAATTATGGCGCACCCATTACTGTTCATTGACGCACATCTACGTAAATCTTAAAACAGCAATTCTATATTCACCACAGTTGAATGAAAGGTATGCAAAAAAAAAAAATACCGTTTATTATATCAAAACTAACACGTTACGAGTTTTTTTCACTTTTGCTCACCCCAGTACTGTGCATTGACCAGCATCTACTTAATCTTAAAACTGCAATTTCTATATTCGACCACAGGAGAAAGAAAGGTGCAAAAAATAACGTGTATTATCCGAAAAACATAACAGTTACGTGTTTTTTTTAACTTTTTTGCTCACCCAGTACTGTTCATTGACTCAGCATCTACGTAAATCGTTAAAACAGCAAAAAAATTTTCCCCTATATTTAACCCCAGGTGGAAATTGAAAGTGCAAATAAAAACAGTTACATTATATCAAAACATAACATAAACGTGTTTTTTTGGACTTTGCCACCCATACAGTTCATTGACATCAGCAGTCTTCAATAAATCTTAAAACAGCAATCTAATATTCACTCACAGGTGAATTGAAAGGTGCAAAAAATAACCGTGTTTATTATAATCAAAACATTAACAGTTACTGTTTTTGAACATTTGTGCGCGCCAACCACAAACCATTAAACGTACATTGACTCACATCTACGTAAATCGTTAAAACAGCAAAATCTATATTCCACCACAGGTGAATTTGAAAGGGTGCAAAAAATACGTGTATTAAACGAAAACATAACAATACGTGTTTTTTGACTTTTGCGCACCCAGTACTGTAACATTGGACGCAGCATCCTACGTAATTCTTAAAACAGCAATTCCTATATTCACCACAGTGAATTGAAAGGTGCAAAAAAAACCGTTTATTAATATCAAAACATAACAGTTACGTGTTTTTTAGACTTTTCCGCACACCATTACTGTTCATTAGACGCGCATCTACGTAAATCTAAAAACAGCAATTCCTATATTCACCACAGGAGAATTGAAAGGAGCAAAAAATACAGTTTATTATATCAAAACATAACAGTTACGTGTAAAATGACTTTTTCGCACCCAGTACTGTTCATTGATGCACATCTACGAAAATCTTAAAACAGCAATCTATATTCACCACAGGTGAATTGAAAGTGCAAAAAATAACCGTTTATTATATCAAAACAAAACAGTTACTGTTTTTAGACTTTGCGCAACACCAGTACTGTTCATTGACGCAGCATCTACGTAAATCTTAAAAAACAGCATTCTATATTCACCACAGGTTAATTGGAAAGTTGCAAAAAAAACCGTGATTATACGAAAACATAACAGTTACTTTTATTTTAACTTTTGCCGCACCCAGACTGTTCATTGACGCAGCCATCTACTAAATCTTAAAACACAAATTTCAATATTTATTTCACGCACAGTGAATTTGAAAAGGTGCAAAAATACAGTAATATTATATCAAAACATAACAGTTACGTGTTTTTTTGACTATTGCGCACCCCAGTACTTTTACATGACGCAGCATCTACGTAAATCTTAAAACAGCAATTCTATATTCACCACAGGTGAATTGAAATGTGCAAAAAATAGCAGTTTATTATATCAAAACATAACAGTATACGTGTTTTTTTGACTTTTGGCGCACCCAGTACTGTTCATTGACCCGCAGCATCTACAAAATCTTAAAACAGCAATTCTATATTCACCACAGGTGAATTGAAAAGGTGCAAAAAAATAACCGTGTATTATACGAAAACATAACAGATACTGTTTTTTGACTTTTGCGCAACCCAGTAACTGTCATTGACGCAGCATCAACGTAAACTTAAAACAGCATATTCTATATTCACCACAGTGGAATAGATAGGTGCAAAAAATACCATTATTATACCAAAACATAAAACAGATACGTGTTTTTTTTTGGACTTTGCCAGACCATGATTTTGAAAGACACTTGCATTAATTATTTTGAATCCACAATTTTGTTTTGATTAGAGGGATTTGAGATATTGATTTGCCGTCCTTTAATAAGAGACTTTCAAAAACTATTCCATACCTTCCACAAATTTTATATTTCTGGACAGGAGCGAAATGGCAGGTGGTAACGAGCAAAGAGGGGGGTAGCACATGGGAGTAGAGGTACAGAGAAGGTCTCCTTCCAGTGCAGCGACAACAGAATTGCCAGCGGATCGTCAGTTGCAGGACCGTCAGGCCTGTCATCGCTGGTCTGGGCCCAGTGATCTAAGTAACGAACATCGCGCCATTCTGTCCTTCATTGGTTAATGCAACCTTCATCTAGCAGTCTTAACCCCTCGTCCCTCCCCAGTCACGGCCCACAAATGTTCGTCATCAGCATCATCAGCATCCGTCAACATGAAGCATCCAAATGTCAACATCGTGAACCCACCACTAGTGGATAATCCATTGTCAGAAACCCTCTTTGATGACAAAATGCGGGTTGGGTCAGAAGGCAATTTAATAGATCAATGAGGAAAGTTAGTCTGCTCTGACGCCCAGTTTTTACTGTTGCCACCACAGGATGTTAAGAAGCCGGTCAAACGCCAAAAATCCCGGCTGTCGGCAACCCCTTGCAGTGCCACTTGCTTGTAGCCCGCCTTCTGGATGCAGAAAGTCAGGACACCAAGTCCACCATGTGTTGATGATGATGATGATGATACGACATAGTGCGGATCCATCCTGGTCTTTTTCCACAGAATTTGCTTGCGAGCGCTTTCAATCAGTGGACGAGGAGGAAGACGAAGGGGTAGTGTCAATTACGGGTCCCGCCACAAAAAAGGAAGAGGCGTCCCGCAGATTCCTCTGAATAAATGATTCCGCCAGGCCCACGGTCAGCGCAAACCCCGCTCTCCTCTCGCTAAGCGCCGTCAAAAAGGTCCAGGACATCTCAAGCCTGGGCCTTCTTGAGCAAGCCTCTGATCACCCAGCGATTCTATCCCGCCTTTGCCGTAAACGCATAAGTAAGGCAAGAACCTAAGTGGTTAACCACCACCACATGTCCTATCACAAGAGCGAATGCATGAGTGAAAAATGGAGGGAACACTTTGGCCAAAAAAGGCCAGACCGACTCCGGCCTCCAACCACTGTCACAAACCCTCTGTCTCCGCCTCCTCCTCCTTCCGCCACCATCAACGATCCTCCCTGCCTAATCATGTCCCCTCTCAGAGTCCTGATCAGGGAACAGCCTCCGCTTCAGCCTCCACCGTCGCCCGAGTACCACCAGCACCACCAGAGACCCATCCTACCCCTTCTCCTTCCGCCAGTTTGACGTCCACACGCCGAAATCAGCGGCCCCCAGTCTAGCAGCCAGCCATCTGTCTTCCAGGTTTGGGAACAAAGAAACACTTAAACCCCAAACCAGCCCAAAGTCCAAAAGGCCAGAATGTCCGGCATTGCCAGGCTTTGGCCTTGGAAAATGTTGCCTTTCCTCTGGTGGACACAGATGGTTCCTGCCACGTCATGGCCCTCGCCTGCCCCATACCAATGCCGAGCAGCATTTCATTGTGCCAGAAAAGCCGTCCCTGCCCTGGCCAGCCACGATCATCAAAAATTTTCCAAGCGGCGTTGTCTGCATCCTGTGTCCGGAAAAGTCATCTCACCACCGACCCATGGACTAGTTAACACGGCCAAGGCCGCTATATCCTCAGTGACAGCTCACTGGGTGGAGCTGGGTGGATGCCTCATGTGGTGAACGTGGCTCTCAGGCTCGGCGCACGCTCTTCAAAACTGCAGATTGAGTGCAGGGCTCTTTGCCCCAAGTCCTCTGGTGGCAATCACGTGCCCAGATACACCAGGCCGAGTTGAAATTAATCTGCCTTGAATACCTGTCCTCTAACACAGGACAGGAGCTGTGGACGCACTAAGCAACGAGACCGAGGCTGGCTGGGTGACACAACCTGTGCAGCAAGTGGGTGTGCGATAACGCGAAATCTGCTGGCCGCCCTTAAGATCGGAGCTGGAAGCAACATCCCTTGCCTGGCACATGACGATGAACCTAGTCGTCCAAAATTTCTAAGAGCTACCCGGGTCTGGACTGCCTGCTGAAGAAAGGCTTCGAGGTCTGATTCGCACATCCGCCGTTCGCACCCTGCTTTCATCCCCCTGGCTTGCGTTGCGCCGTCAGCTCGGCCCTCCCCCTTCAACCCTCCCTCATTGTTGACGGGCAACCGCTGAGAATTCCAAACCCACCACATGCTCCCGCTATTGTGCAGCACGCAATGCCATTACGCATGTACGAAGTGACATCATGGGGCCTGACAAATCAGCGGAAACGACCATCGGGGTTGTTTGAACCACCGAGAGTGGGAGCCAGGTGAAAGAGCTCTGCACCATACCTTGCCAGAATTGAAGAAGCCACCAAAAATTTCAGTGCGGACAAGATAGCCCTTTGTCAGCAAGACATTTGTTGTGAACGTTAGTTCTGGACGATCGATTGGACACTCGAAACAAACAGGTCCCGCCAGCGACGGAGGAGGAAGACGGGACACAGATGCGGACACGAGCCTTTTCTCTTCCGTCAAATTCCACAAGGCCCCGACAGTTTCACAATTTCATCGTCTTTCATTAGGCTGTGGTTCGGGTCCAGAGCTAGTGCAAGTGGCCATCAGCTCACAAGGTGCATCAGCTCAGGCAAGCCAGGGCTGTGTTGAAAGCTGTTCCGGAGGCAGCGAGGAGGAGGAGGGAGGAGGGTAATCTAAGACACCGATTTACCGACGTCCCTCCTTGAGAAAAGAGGTATGTCGCTAACATTTGAGGCGGAGGAGAAGATGAGGAAGATCAGTTTGCAAAGTGCCCCTCGACCCAGAGCATGGGGAAATCAAGGCTCCATCCTCACACATTAGTGCCTTGGATCTCCATTTCCTCCAACATATCCTCGCATTAGGCCATCAAAATGAACAACAGTACTGGTTGGCCACCCTCCTGATCCCCGGTAACAAACCAAAATTCAGCACTTTCCTTCCCCCCCCCAATAAAGGAAATTTTTTAAAAAAAAGTCCCCCCAGGAAATGGAGACCTTGCCTGATTGATCAACTGGAGACATCTGTGCGTCTGCTTCACGTTCCCCACATGTCACGTGGAACAACAACATCTACGTGACAGCAGTAAGTGCCAAGTAGGCGTAGCGCAGCAGCAGGCAAGGTGGCAGAAGCCTAATGGGTGACCTCTGCAACATTGTTTACCACCTCACCAAACGCATGCAATGCAGGCAACACTCCAACACACAAGATCAGCTTAAGATCATGTGCACGAGCTATCTGCTGCGTCTCCAACACCGATGTTTTTTGCATTGTCCGGACCCAATAACTTCTGGGTATCCAAAATGGACCAGAATGGCCCGCGCTAGCACGTCACCCATAGAGGTGTTGGATCCTGCCCAGCTAGCCAGCGCATATCTGAGCGGACCTACACACACTGAGGAGTCATAACAGACAAACGCATTCCTCTTTCACAGAAAATGTGGATCGTATGACTTCATAGAAGATGAAATCAGCATGGATCTCTGATGATGTTTGTTGGCCCCCAATTGCCGATGTCCACCGATTAGTTGCCGTCTACTTCACATTCCTTTTCAAACAGAAAAGGTCCTCTTTGAAAACTTTTTTTTAAAAATTATCATTTCTTACTGGCAATTTTTTTATTCTCTTTCCCCAACAGTTCCATTTTGATTGTTTTGCTGTGAGAGACTGTTAAAAGACAGCAAGATTTCATGAACAACAACCGTATCCATTTACCTCACTTTAACTTAAGAAGTTGTTCGCATTGTCCATGGTTTTTGAGGTCATGTTGCGTGAGATAACTGCAAAATAATCATGGTCCTTTGGAACAGAAATGGTGACTTCTAAATGGCATTTTCTCCCTCATCAATTTTTAATAGTGGCAGAGAAGTCATATTTATAAGTTTTTTGGGGTCATGTTGCTGTAATTCAGCTAAAATTCTGGTCCTTTGGAATAGAAAGAGGCTTCTAAGTGCAATATCTCCAGCACAATTTTAACAGTGGGCTGAAAGAAGTCTTTTATAAATTTTGGGTCATGCTAGCTATTGAAATGCAGCAATACTAACAGATCCTATTATAAAAAAATGTTGTTTTCTAACATACATTTGTTCTTCCCACAATTGACCAAAGTTGGCTCAAGGGGTCATGCTTTGAATTTTTGGGGGCATTTTTCTGTGACATGCAGCTATATACAGGTCCTATTCTAAAATGTTGATTCTTAACAGACATTTGTTCTTCACAATTGACCAAAGTGGCTCAAGGGTCCATGGCTTTTGAATTTTTGGGGCATTTTTGCCGTGACATGCAGCTAGTACACATAGTCCTATCTAAAAATGTAGTTTTCTAACAGACATTTGTCTTCACAATTGACCAAAGAGGCTCAAGGGTCATGCTTTGAATTTTTGGGGGCAATTTGCTGTACATGCAGCTATACTACAGTCCTATTCTAAAAATGTTTTTCTAACAGACATATGTTCATCACAATTGACCAAAGAGGCTCAAGGGTCATGCTAGAATTTTTGGGGGCATTTTGCGGACATGCAGCTATACTATCAGGTCCTAATTCTAAAAATTTGTATTCTAAACAGACATTAGTTCTTCACAATTGACCAAAGTGTCTCAAGGTGTCATGTCCCTTTGATTTTTTGGGGGCATTTTGCTGTGGACATGCAGCTATACTACAGTGTCCTATTCTAAAAAGTGTTTCTAAACAGACATTTGGTTCTGCACAATTGTCAAGATGGCTCAAGGGTAATGGTGGCTGTCAAAAACAGAATAGGTAGACACTGTTTAATGGAACATATTGCAAAATGACCTTTTTTTTTGCAAAGATCTTACATAGCTATCAATACCCTGTATTGAGTACAACCCATTAAAACAATGAAAAAAAGAGAAACAAAGACAGGTGGGATTCCATCCAATTTTAAAAATGTGTTTTCTAATAAAGTACTAAAAATCTTGCATGTACAAAATAGCAGTTAAAAAAATTCCTCCTGAATTGTACAAGGGAGGTACAGGAAAACTTGAACCAGATGTAGGTATTCAGAGAACATGGGTATGGAGCACAGACAGAGAACAAAGTACAAGACCAATTCCCTCCACACGATAGATTAAAATGATAAAACTAATGCCAAGATAAAGGGCACCTGTGTGTAACAGAGCGTTAACCACCAGTATTTCCAAGTGAGCCATTGGTCCACACCATCACGGAGGGGCAAGCGCTACCCAGGTATTTACGTGTACAGAGTAAAGCTGGAGTATCTCACACTCCGCTCGCAACTCTTGCGTTCAGCACGACATGTTTCGTTGCAATGCGTCAACAGGGCATTTAACCTGCGTGTTAATAAATAAATATATGACGGACGCCAGCCTAGGGGGCCCCTATTTCACACGCAACCCCCTGTAACTCCGCCCTGGGTCATGCTTGGCCCAGGACAAGGTATATAAATTCCATTGAAACTAAAATGTGGTTGAACGACACTTTTCCGGCACTTTTTAAATGTGGGGGTCCATGCAGGTTAGGGCTCATGCTGTGGCCAGGACAGGTATAGTCAATGTCCAGTGAAACTAAATGGTGGTATGAAAGGACTCCCTTTTTCCGGCACTTTTTAAAAGTGGTGGCATGCAGGTTGTGGGGTCACTCTGCTGATGGCTCCAGACAGGTAAGTCAATACCATTGAAACTAAAATTGAGGATGAAAGACCCTTTTTTTTCCGCACTGAATATAAAAGTGGTGGTCATGCAGGTTTGAGGCTCATGCGGTGGCCCAGGACATGTATAAATAAATGTCCAGTTCAACTAAAATGGTGGTTAAAGGACTCTTTTTTTTCCGGCACTTTTCTAAATCTGGGGTCATGCAGGTTTGGGGCTCATGCTGTGGCCCAGGACAGGTATAGTCAATGTCCAGTTCAACTAAAATGGTGGTTGAAAGAATCCTTTTTTCCCGCACTTTTTTAATGTGGGGGTCATGGGCGGTTTGAGCACATGCTGTTGCCCAGGACAGGTATAGTCAAATGTCCAATGTTCAAACAAAAAAATGGTTGTTGAGAAAGAACTCCCAGTTTTTGCGGCACATTTTAAATGTGGGGGTCATGCAAGATTGGGGCTCATGCTGCGATTACCAGGACAGGGATATTCAATGTCCAGTTCAATAACATGATGTTTTCAAAATCATTACGCCTTCTGGCACAATTTAATTTGTGGGTGATGCAGGTTTAAGGGTCAGGCAGTGGGTACAAGACAGGATAGTAAATGGACTGTGACTTTGATAATCTGTGACTTTTATAACCTAATGTGTTGCTAAGATGAAGTACTAGTCCATTGACTGTTGTGGATTGTTTAATTATCCAGCTTCTCCATCCTTGTTTTGGGTGTAAAATGAGAAGGTGATGTTGCTCTACCATAGTAGACTTTAATGGTAATCGCTCATAATCTATGCTCACTAGTCGAAACCTTATTCGAATAAGCGGCCGACTATCGACTATCGAATCGATCATGTGATAGCCAACGCAAACGCTGCTAAACACTATTCATGAGGTTAATAATCTTAGTGTGCAAGGGCTACTGAACACTAAAGGCTTTTGTGTCAACATGGCTTGTTTGGACAAGGTTTCGGACTAAGTTTTCGGAGCGTTCCCTTGCCCAAAACTTTGTCCAAAATGCTTCCAAAACGCCACCGTTTAATTTAATTGAGCCATATGTAAAACCTCGTTGTAGTTTACACACGACAAGGTTTTTACACGGTTCTTTGGAAGCACTGAAAAAGAAGTGTCATGCCAATTCTTGAAGCGTGTTTTAGGCGCGTTTTCAGCGCGGTTTTTGGCGCTGTTTTGGGCGCAGTTTTTGTCCTGGCTATTAAATTGTATGGGTGAAAACCTCGTCAAAAACCTGATCTAAAACCTCGCCGAGAAGCGCCTCGAAGGCTTTGTTCACATACAGGAAAAAACTGTGGGGCGCATTTCGACGCGTATTTCACGGCGTACTGTGCTCAAATACGAGCGAAATGCGCCCCAGTCATTAAGGTAATCCACAGTTCTCAGAGAGAACTATGGATTACGCCTCCTCTCCCCGCTCGTACAATACCCGCGGGGGGAGATATTGACATGTCTATGGGGCTGCGAGCTTCGGCCCCCCCCACATTGTAGCGCCATCCTCTGAATCACCGCCGAATTGTGGGGCGTACTTACGCCCCGCAATTATGCCGTGTGAACTTAGCCTAAAACTTCTTCTGAAGAAGCGTATTTCAGGTGAGGTTTTGGGAGCGGAAACGCTCTGAAGAAGTCGTCCAAAACCTTGTCCAAATAAGCCGTGTGAACAAGCCCTTAGGCTTAAAAATGATAATTTGGTTAGGTAAACAAGCTTCTATGCTAGAGATAAGAATGAGCAGGGCTTAGCTCACCATGGTCAGATTGACTGTTTTACAGCAGCTTGGATCAATCAGATAAGAAAGGAGCAGAAAGAGGTGACCGGTAACCTAGAGAAAATAGTGTATACTAGCAGTAGATAAAATCTTCTTTATCTCCCAAACAAAACAAAATTAGAAAAACAATGTATTTGGTAATATTTTTCAGTTACCTTTCTTTTTATGTTGAAAGCTAATCATTGTAGTGAGAACACCTCTTTAACTCTAAAATAAATAAAGCTAGAACCTCAAATTATGGTTAGAGTTATAGATGATTTTTGATGATTTAAACCAAAATTCAATTCTAACTGACCCGAATTGAGGTGTTTGGAACTAATAGAATACTAATAAAAGACTCCGTTGGCCCTCCCATATACAATAAAAAAACCCTACGACTTCCTTCTGTAAGATGGGTGTAAAGACATATTTTTTAATTGTAAATTAGAAAAATAATAAAAAGATTGTGATCTACAGATACTGAATCTCTTTTTAATTGCTTCTTGTTTTAGTTTGTATTGTAATGGGTAGTGGACCCACTGGACCACTGCCAGGCCTGCTCCAAGGGGTTGTAATAAGCTGGCCGTTGGCATCTTCACAGGGCATTAATTGTAAGTATGGCTTCCTGACATCCACCATTGCTAACCTCAGAGCAGTCCCCACAGTGGCTGCTGACCAGACAGGCCAGAAGTGCCCAGCTAGTTCACCAACAGGATTAGGACAAAGATATATCAACTATATGTAGAATATGTGGCATGTACAGAACAAACAAAAGAGTGAACTAAATGGATGTCAAACCAGTAAGGATTAAACGGAGGGAAAGGAACCAAACGATATAACTAACAGTAACACAACACTAAGAACTGACATAGACATAGCAAGAGATTCAAGCTAGGACACCTGGCAAGGAACTAATGCACTCAGGGGCCGATGCTAGGTCCAAAAACAACCTGAGCTCCGGTCCCATTTTGTTTTTCTGGGTAGGCTGGTACACGACATTTTCCACGCCTCATATTGAACTGCGGATGTTTTTTTTACAGAGAAAAACCAGTGTTTCCGTCACTAATTTCTGCACATTCCACACAGATCCTGCGTCCATCTACCTCAGCAGTCACTGTAAACAAGTAAAAATCACCAATGACAATTTACTTTATCTCAGAACTTCTCACCTTCATATGATATATAACCCCTAAACAGTCCACCAAAACATACAAGCTACACATGGTGCAAAATAACCTGCTACGAGTGATTTATACTAAAACCCTCCTACAAAACCAAGAACCCCCCCAAACTATTACTACTTAAGAGCTCAAATAATTCCTGCCAGACCCTGACCGTGTAACCCGACCCCCACATGTACTACCAGCTGTACAAAACATGTTCTATTACATATACCACCGCCATAACCGTGACCAGATAGGGGTGAGACACCAGTGTACACAGACGCTGAGACTGTAATATTACCCCATACAGTGACCAGATAGTGGTAGATACTATTAGTATGTAGACACTGCAGAAATTATAAGTGATTTACACCTGCAGTTACATTTAGTAAACTCACCCGGAGACGTCTTTTCTGATCCAGCGTCGCTCACTTTCCCTTTTCTTCTCCATCCGGTTCACACCTTCAAGCTGATTGCTCCCGCCCAATACTTGTCCCCTGGGATTTGGACAAACAAATAAACTTGAATCCTCACATTTCCAGCAACACCTTAATTATAAGGTATAGCAAGTACCCTCAGTTAGGTATATAGGGCACTAAGCAGTATATAGGTGGCACAGCATAAAAGGGAGGGGGGCACTCAGGCAATATTGGGCCACAGGCAGTATATAGGGGCAACTGAGGCATAAATATGGGCCACAAGCAGTATATGGGGGCACTGAGGCCAGTGTATTAGGGGCCACAAACAGTTTTATAGGGTCACTGAGGCAGTATATGGGGGGCCAACAGGCAGTATATTGGGGCCTACAGGCAGGTATATATGGCACAGTCAGGCGTATGGGGGCCACAAGCCAATGCATTATAGGGCCACACAGGCATTATAAGGGGAACAGACAGGGATAATGGCCACCGGACATAAAATTGGGGCCACGGCAGGCATTATAGGGGCATAGTCAGGGATATTGGGGGCCACAGGCATGGATATGGGTGCCACAGTGCAGGGATATGGGGGCCACAAGCAGACGTAATGGGGGCCCACAGCAGGCATAGTAGGGTCACAGGCAGTATAAGGGGCACTGAGGCAGGTATACGCTTTAAAAATAACAACAGTAATACTCACTTAATCCCCCCGCGAGCGCGCACCTCTCTGTCCCCTTCAAGCCCGCGCTCCCTCCTCAGCTCCTCGTGCGCACGGCCTATGACGCGCTGGTGTGCCCGAGACAGGCAAGGCGTCGCGATGACAATCAACGTCATCGCGACGCTGCCAGGGCTGAGGCGCACGGAAGCCGCGTCAGGTCCTCCAGCGCTGTGAGACCCGGCGGCCTCGCGTGTCGGACCTGCGTGTCCGACACTGTCTGCGGGGCAGGGAGCGATCGCTCTCAGCTTCGCAGAAGCCAGCAGCTGCATGTCGTCCAGCGGCCTGGAGCCCGTGAGACTCGTGTGCAACAGGGTGTTTTATTCGGGGCCCGAGCCCCGAATAAAACAGCCTAGCGACGCCCCTGTAAAGCATAAACATGAACTTGCAAGGAAACTCATGGACAAAGATACAGACATCATAGAAACCAGCATGGAGACTAACCAATAAGACAGCACACACCAGACCACTAATAAACATGAGATAACACCACCATAACACACCATGAGACTACAATATGCAACAAAAACAACACCACAACACAACAAGAATCAGGCCGGGAGTGTGGGGAGAAACCGGCTTATAACCACAGAGGTGTAAGGGGAATGGCAGAGGAAGCCCAACCCTGCTACACACTGTGAGAATAAAGGAGTGCAAGATGTGGCTGGCGCCCTTTATAGAGAGACAGGGCAACAGGGCAACAGCCAAGTTGGAGGAGCAGCACAGCCAGCATGGGAAAAGCGGCACAGCAACCGCAGGTGGGAAGCTGCGGCGACAGCAGTGTTCACGGTGACAGAGGCACCCCAACAGGAACCAAATCTGCGATAGGAACACAGGTACGTCTGCGGTTCGCAGTAGAGGCCGCAGCATAAGGACAAGAATACGGCTGTAACATCCAGGATAGTGGATCCACTGGACCACTGCAAGTGGTGGTGTAAGCCACGCCAGGTAGCGGAATCTAAGTAGGTCCCGGTTTTCACCAGAGCCTGCAGCAAAGCGGGATGGACTTGCTGCGGCGGGAATCTACCAGGTCGCTTCCACTAACGTGACTTGCTTGCGGTTGCAGCCAAGGGAGAGCGTGGTACAGAATCTTCAGGCGTCAGCGTAGTCGGGGACAGGCGGAAAGGTCAGGGCAGGCGGCAAGGTTCAGAGTCAAGAAACGTATGCAAAGGGTCAGGAACACGGCAGAGACAAGATACACTAAACGCTTTCTCTAGGGCACGGAGGCAACAAAGATCCAGCGAGGAGCGAAAGGGTGGAGGCAAATATATAGGGTCAGCGTCCGGCGATTATCCAATCACCGGCGCGCTGGCCCTTTAAATCTCCATGAAAGCGCGCATGCCCTAGTTCGCGCGTATACGTGCCGTGGCCGGCATGGGGAGCAGACGGAACAGGAGCGTGGTGAGGTGAGTAGGAGCTGCGAGTGCGCACGCGTTACCCGTCCCTGGCAGGGATCCAGAGGGGCGAACACGGGTGCGCCCGCGGCCTGTAGGCCGGACCGCGGCGCTGCTCGTAAAATCCCACCCCCCCCCTCCCCCCCAGGGCCTCCCCTCCTTTTTTAACCGAATTTAAACCCGCGGACCCGGGGCATGAACCCAAAAATATTTGACTTTGGGTTCCCAGGATCTCTCCTCGGGGCCCAAAGCCTTTTCCCCGTCCCACCAGGAAAAAAGTTTTTCCCCCAAGGAATTTATGGCCAGGGTGTCCCTTTAACGCCAAAAAGTCAGCAAATCCACTACCCGGGGGGGGGCAAAATTTTCCCCTGAGGGAACCGGTTTTTTTTAAAGGAAACCAAAAAGGCCCTTTAAAGGGGGCGAGACATGGGAAAAAGGGTTTTGGGGGGTCTAGAGTAAAGGAAGGAAGCAAAAGCTTTATGTCACCCCCCCCCCAGGGTTTTAGCTGCCGGGGCAAAACCCTTTAAGGGTCCCCCGGGAACGAAAGGGCCCCAAATTGTAACTGGAACCTTCAGGCGACATACTTCGGGAAAAACCCAAACCCTTTCCCCGGGAGGAAAAGTCGGGGCCGGTTCTTCTCCTCCCCGTCTGCCGAGGCCCTTCCCAAAAGAGCGGAGGCCCCCAAAAATAGGGGCCTTTGAAGTCTCTTCCCCGATGGGCCTTTAAAATCCGAACTTGATCTTTCCCCAGCGGCACCTCATAAACCCGGGGGGGAAAAAAGGGGGGGGTCGGGGGGTAACCATAAAACCCCAAAAACCCGGAAGCCTCCCAAACCCCGTTTTTTTTTTAAAAGAACTCGGCCCAAGGGGGGCAGCTCGGGCCCCTTTTTTCCCGACGTCTTGGGCACAAAAGACGAAGTATTCCCCCAGAAATTTATTAACCTTTTCTCCACCTATCCATTGGTCTTAGGGGGGGCAGGGGGCCCAAGAAAATCCACTTGACTTTCAAACGGGGAAAACGTGCACGCCAAAATCGGAAAAAACGAATTGCATCCCTTCCCCATCGGAGACCATGTGCGGGTAACCTGTGTAGGGTTTGAAATTTAAGAAGGACCGGCCCCAATTTTTGGAGCAGACCCGCAGACCGGGAAGGGGGCACAAAAAACGGGAAAATTTTTTAAAAAATTGGGCCGAGAAAAAATTTCACAAAGAAACTGGGGAGGTTTCCCTTATGAAATCCAAAGGCTTGGGGTCCAAAGGGGTTTCCCCCGGGAAAAGGGCAGGGGGATTTGTAACCCTTTTTGGCCTGCGACACAGGACCCTTGTTTTCGGGCACACGGGGGATACAGGAAGAGTGAAATCCTTGAAGTTTGTCCAGGTTGGCCCCCCCAGTAGTTTCCTAGAGGGTAAGAGCAAAAGGGGCTTCCGTTTCTCCGGGGTGGCCGCCAACCCGGGAACTATGTTTCCCCCCCAGAATCCCTTTTCCCCGGGGCCCGGGGGCAAAGTATGTCTTGCCCGGGAGGAATGCCTTTTATATTTACAGGAGCAAAAAGGGAAACCAAAACGTTCCCTAGAGATAATGTGCGTTACACAGGATCTTCCCCCCAAAAAATCAAGGGGGGAGAGGGCGTCCCCGCCAGAATTTTTTTCAGCAGGGCCCAAATTTAATGGGGAAAGTCAAAGCTTTTAGAAAAAGAAGACCCTGGGTTGGCGAGGGTTTTAGACGCTGGGATTTTTGAAGATACAAAAAAGGGTTTTTATGATCTTTTAAAAAATGGGCAATTTTTGGGGGACGAGCTCCCCCAGGTTTTAAATTTTGCCCCTTCCTCCAAGGCAAAATTAAGGCCCAAATTTCAAAAAATTCCGCTTCCCCCGTCGAAAAAAGGGCTTTGAAAAAACCCGAAAGTGAGAGTTTTTTTCCTTTTGGGGGCCTTTTTGTGTGGGACCCCCCCCCCTGTTTCCCCAAAGGACAAAGTATCCACCTCCAAAGGAAAAAGGGCTTTTCAATTTTCGCCCGGGCCAAAACAGCCCCTTGAAATGAAAAAAACGTCTTTAGTTTTGGTGAACGCATTTTCAGCCTCCGAAGGGCCAAGTTTTTCGGTTCCCCCGTTTTTCCTTGGGAGGGGCCCCAATGGGAAACCATCCAAGAAAAAAAGGGGAAAGAATTGTTGAAAGTAATAGGCGAACCCCAGGAAGCGTTTGTTTCGCCCGAAACCCCACGGCCTGGGCCAATTTTAAAAAACCGCAGAGAGATTAGCTGGATCCCTTTTGGCCCAAACCCATAAGAGACCAAAAAACCCGAGGAATGCCAAAACTTGGCTGATGGAACAAAACAATTTATTTCCACTTTGGCGTACCGACGGTTTTATTTCGCAGGAACCCCTTTAGAACCCCGGTGCACTTGGGGTCCCCATGGGCCGGGAAAAACTGGGGAAAAGAAACAAGGTGGGCATCCGTAAAACTATGATGCAGGGGGTACCAAAAAGATCCTGAAGACGTCGTTGACCCAAAGCCAGAAACAACCCGGGCCGGGGGCAAAAAAAAAGCCCAAAAGGCATAACCAAATTTCAAAATTTCCCCTTCATGGTATTGCAAAACAAAATTTTTCCCCTTTGTCCCCCTCTCGTTATCGATAGATTTAAAGGGCCCCTGTAATTTCCCCTTTGGAGAACACTTTTTCTCCCCCGGAGTCGAACGAAAAACTCAGAGATCAACGGGAATGGGTTTGCGATTTTTTTCACCCCTTTTTCTTGTTTTTCCCTTTTAATCCAAAGCACGGGGAAGTAAAAAATTTAAAAAACCCTCTTTTTTTTCCGCACAAAAAACCCCGGCTGGAAAAGGAAGACTTTCGAATGAAAACCCTTCTGCAAAATTTTTTCCCCTTTTTATAAATTCCGACATGGCCTGAGTTTACCGGGGACCCGACAATTGGTAAAACCCCCCCCCCGAGGGGGCCCAGTACCAGGGAAGAAGGCTGTTTGGGCAGTCGTAGGGACCAATTTTGGGGCGGGCAGCCGGCCCATCACCTGTTTTTCTTCCCCAAAAAAAAACGTCGCGAAATCCCTGGTATTTTTCCCCAGAGAGGCCTTTTCAATGGTCTTTGGCGGGCAACCACGGGGAATAGAAAGGGACCTTTGGGGTTTTGCTTTCCAAAAAAAGATCCTGGCCACCCCCCCCGGACCCCCGCGCAAGGCCTCCCCCCTTCAACCATTTAAAAAGTAATTCCCTGACCCTTTTCAAAACCAAGGAAGCCCCAAGAGGAACGCCGAGGAAGAACGCGGCAAAACAAGGAAAAAAGAAACCCTTTTCCTTTTCCCAAACCCTATTTGGGGTTGGGGAAAAGGGCCCAGTGATGAAAAGAATGGGGGGCACTAAAAAAGCCCCCCCACTGACTTTTAAAAAAAATCAAACAGAACTTTCCAGTCAAAATAAAAAGGGAGGGAATAAAGGAAACCAAAGAAGCATGGATAAATTTCCCGCAGATCCCCAAATCCAGGAACCCGCACCCGGGCCCATAAAACCAACTCAGAATTGGGCCTCCACCAAATCACAAACTTGGAAGGGGGAAGGGGTTTGCACCTAAGGCGGGGGCCCCTTCCACCCCCAATTTTGGGGGAAGCAAATTTCCGAGCGCTGGGGATTTGTTCGGACAGGTTCTGCGAAAAATGGGGCCCCGGGCCCGGCGGGAGAAAAGGCAAAGGATTCTCCACCCTAAAGGCGGGACGCTCTTGTTCTGACAAAATTGGGACAAAGTCCCCCTTCATGGGTTTTTTCTTTATTTGGGGGGCCCCCGGGAGTGGCAGCGAGGCCTCTTAACACGAGGGCCAAAACGAGGGAGTTGGACAAGGGGGCCCTTGGGGCCCAGTCACGCTCTTTGGGGAGCTCCTCCTGTCCCTCAGTGAACCGCATGTCTTTTTACAGTGGGCCCGGTTTGGATTTAAGGGTTTGCCAAAGGGAAGAAAGAAGATCTCCCAGCTAACCCCTGCGCCTTTAAACCCGGCGGGACAGGCCTTTTTTGAAGGTGGCGCAGAGGGGGGACGTCAATTTCCCAAACTAAACTCAGAAGCCAGGTTCGGGAAATTTGGGCCCCAAAAGTTCCCCCCGGAGGAGTCGTTTCCCGGCGAAGGTTTCAAGACGCCGTCTTGGCAGAGGAACCCCAAGCCGGGTCCCGAAGATTTCTGCGGAAAAAACCCTAGAGGAAAACCCAATTAGGCCTTCTGGGCCCAGAGGGGTTTTCCCAGGGCCAAAAACTTTTCCGGAAGCAGACTCACCACAAAAAGCCCCCTTTGAAACCCCTTTTCCCCGGGGGGGGCTGATCGGAAAACCAAACAGCTCCACTGCAGGAGCACTAGGTAATTTAAACCCCTTTCAAAAACTTCGGGGGCCCCCTTTGAAATTGGGGGGTAAAGGAACCAAGCTTTGGGCCCCGGTTTCCACAGAAAAGGCAGGAGGAGGGGAAAACCAAACCCGCGAAAAAAGGTAGAAGGTTTCTGCGGGACGCTACAGTTTTTCGCATCAAAAGGCGGATAGCTTGGCCCCCAATTTTCTGTCCTGTTTCGTGATCTGGGTGGAAATGCTGGGCCCAATGGCTGGGTCTTACTGTAACCCCCGGGGTAAGTGGGAAACCTCTGGGGCCTCCCAAGCGATGGTATAAGCCCGCCAGGGGGGCGGAAACTAATAGGTCCCCCGGGGGTTTTTACCAGAGCCCCACCGCAAAGCGGGGTGGACTTTCCCCCGGGGGGAAATCCCACCAGGTTTGCTTTCCCCCCTGACCCTGACTTGCTTTTTCGGTGGGCCCGCCAAGGGAGAGCGTGGTACCGAACCCTCAGGCTTGAGCATAAATCGGGGAAAAGGCGAAAGGTCAGGGCAGGGGGCAAGTTTCAGAGTCGGAAACAAAGGGAAAGTTGTCAGGAACACGGGGAGAGATAAGATACACGAACCCCTTTTTTCTAAAGGCAAAGGGGGCAACAAAAGATCCAGCAAAAAAAAATCGAAAAGGGGGGGAGCCCAATAAATAGGGTCAAAAACGTCTGGCGAAATTTTATCCAATCACCCCCCGGGTCGCGGGGACAATTAAAACTACAGAAAAGCGCAAAGCACCCTAAGGGGGGCCCAAGCTTCCCCGTCCCCGGCAGGGATCTAAAGGGGGGAACATTTGGGGCGCCCGCGGGCTATTCATAATAAAAAGGCCATTTTTCGCCAAAGGGGCCCAAAAAAAAAAAAGAAACAAAAAAAAAGCAACGGACCCAATTTACAAAAGTATTTTAAAAAAGATTTTTGTTTTTTTAAATTTAAAAATAGGGGAAAATTTTTCCCAAAAAAAGCTATTTGCCCCATGCTGTTTCCCGTACCAGCTGTCTCCCAAACCCTTCCCCAAAAAATTTGTTGGGAAAGTGAAACAGGGATTTTAACGGAAGGTAAATTTAAAAATTCCCCAAAACCCCCCACAGCAAAATAAAAGGGAAAAGGACGATTTGGGACGCTGAACCAAAATGTTGCAAAACACTTACCACATTGCAAGAAAACCCGCTCAGAAAACCCCAAGAGCCCTTTAATCCTTTTGGACAATGCCTAGAAACATGTAGCCCAAAAACAAGATACCAGGTTTTAAAACCGTACATGGAAAAAGTAAACAAAAAAACCCTCCCCAAAAAAAAAAACCTTCCCAAGGGAAAACCCCGGGGTTTTGGTTTTTTTGTCCAAAGTTGGGAAAAAGCAAAGGGTTAAAATCTCAAAATGGTGTAGTAAATTCCCCATTGCTCGTAGGGAGCCAATTTTTTAATGAAATCCCTTTTTTTCTTTTGATGATCTTTCTCTTCTGCGGTAAGTTCAACTTTCTTTATAGAGGGCATATTCTACTCAAAGGAAAACCATAAAAAATTTTTTTTCAGGTAAAGAAAAAGGAAAATCACAAAATTTTTTGGAACCCGGGGGGAAAATTCCCAAAGGTTTCCTTTATGGTTACAATATTTTTCCAAAAAAAAAAGCTACCAACACATGAAAATTTGTAGGGGGAAATACTTATTTAGCCAGAAGCTTTCCTGACTCCAGCACAAACATGCATGAAACCAAATTTTCCCTATAAACCCATGGGCCTTGATGAGAGTTTTTAATGAAAAACTGGATGAAAAAAACAAAACCCCCAAAAAAAAGCAAAAAGAGGGAAGGCCCAAAAGAAGGGGACAAAGAAAAAAAGGGAAAAAACATTAAAAGAAAAACCCCCCCGGGTAAAAAAAGTTCCTAAAATGAGCCGGCAAAAGTCCAATGCCCCCAAAAAGAATGTGTTAGGCGCATTTGTTTTGTTAA
This sequence comes from Phyllomedusa bahiana, assembly GCA_025379985.1. NCBI lineage: Eukaryota > Metazoa > Chordata > Amphibia > Anura > Hylidae > Phyllomedusa > Phyllomedusa bahiana. The sequence goes on from JAODAL010000960.1 coordinate 167,272, forward strand.
AACCTTTAAAAAATTTTTTAATTTTCGCCTAATAAAGGGGGGGCGTTTCTGGGGCTTTCGGGGCATAACAAAACCCCACTCGTAAATAAAAGAAAACATAAAGAAAGTGGTTTTTGCAAAAAAAAGGCGCAAAAAGCTTTGAACAGGCAGAAACCTTGGTCTTTCCCCAGCCAAAAGGGTCCCAAAGGGGGAGCAAATTTTTTTTCTTAGGGAAAAAAAAGCCCAATAATTACCAAATTTTCAAACCGTAAATAAAAAAAATTTAAATTTTTTTAAAAATTAACAAACTACAAAAATTAAAAATTTTTTTAAATTTTAATAAAAATGTTACCGATAAAAATTAATATAAAAATAAATAATATCCCCAAAAATAAAAAAAAACCTTTTTAAAAAATTGAAATTTAAAATGAAAAGAACCTAAACAAATTTATATTAAATAAAACTACTGATGATGTTGTTTCAGATTTTTTTCATTTTTAAAATTTACCCCATTAAATTTTTAAACATTTTTTTTTTGCTGCTAACACCCTTTATTCACAAAACAGCAAGACCAAAAATTAAAAAAACCCCAGGTCTTGCTGGGACCTTTGGGCTACCAAGCAAAAATCATTCCCAGTAATGACTTTTTTTTTTAATTCCCCCTATTTAAAAGCCTTTATGCATGTTTTGGCGCATTACTTTGCGTCCCAAAATTCCTAATGGGCCAAAAAACCAGGTTTAAGCGCAAAGAAAAATTAAAACAAAACCCTTTTAAAAGAACACACAAAAACCACTTTCATAATCAGGTGCATTATACACTTAAAAAAAGGTCCCAAAAAAAACTTTCGATGCACCTAGTTTCCATACTGCCCCCAAGTTTAGAATTTTCCTTGGAACAAGCATTAACTCACCCTCAACACACTTTTGCATGCTGTTTTTTTGCGCCCCTCTATACCTCCCCCCCCCCCCCCCCCAAAAAAAAAAAAAAAAACCCTTCAAAATCTACTTCTTCGTTTAGGCTTCATGAGTTTTAACGAAAAACATTAAAAAACCACTCCCCCACTTCACGAAACGACCGAAACACTCGAGCAGCAGGGAAGACAACACAAAATATTAAATTTGGCAGCAGCCTCAAAAAGCTTTTTTTTTCCCACCCAAAAACAAAAACCTGAAGACAAAAAAGGCACAACAGTATAAAATGCAACATGTTTTTTCAAAAAAATTTTAGGGCCACATGTAGAAAACTTCGGGTTGTAATACTCTCTTTTTGCCCAAAGCAACAATCAAGCCCCCCCATTTTTCAAGCACTATATGAAATGAACGGGAAAGCTCGATTGGTTTGCTATTGGCAACAAAGTGAGTTTTAACCTAGACATTTTTCATACAGGGGCCCTTAGTTTTTTTAAATCATAGAATAAATTTGTTTAAAAAAGGGAAAATTTATGCCAAAAAAATGTATACGGTACCTTTATTTTTTTTTTTTGGGCCTTTTTCTTTTTCACAAATCATTTTGGGGCCCCCAAAAAAAAAGAAAGGGAAAACCAAACCCCACCCACCTTTTAAAACTTGAAAAAATTTCTTATTTTGTTAAATGTCAAAATGTTTTGGGGTTTTGGAGTTTAAAAAAGAAGTCTTTTCTACACTTGCCAGTCCGTTGGATGCTATCTCGTGTTCTTTGGATTTTGAAATCGTGAGCCATCACATGATAACAAAAGGAAATGTTTTCAAAATTTGCATAAAAAATTTAAACCCCTGTGTTTTTGGGGGAGAAAAAAACCAAAAGAGTTATCCAAAATGGAAAAATTCCCCCCCGCCCCCAAAAACCCCACCACAAAGCCTTTCCCAAAATAAAAAAATCCCCTTCCAAAAATAACCCCCCCCCAAAAAAAAGAAGTACCCCAAAAAAATCCCAACCCCAAAAACCCCCCCCAATTTTTCCCAACCCCCACCCCCCGTAAACCAACCCCCGGTCCTCAGTGCCCCTGACTCCAATTTCCCCGGTGGAAACCAGGAGCCAACGAGTGGGCAAGAACCCAAAACATTTCCGAAACAAAGCCCCAAAAAAATTTTTTTCCCGCCCCTAAACCCAAAAAAATTGGGAAAACCAAAATTAAATTCCCCTCCCTTTTCTTTTAAAAAATGAATGGTTTTCCCCCCCCAAAAAGGCCCCCCCCAAGGGAAAGGGGCAAAGGACCAAAGAGACAAGACCAAAAAACGTTTCTGAGTGAAATAAATTTCACCTACAATTGAAACCCCGTTTAAAAATACCTTTTAAAAATTTTATAAATCCAAAGAAAAAACCCCTGACATGAAATCAGAATAAACCTTTTTAGGTGAATTAGGATTACCCAAAAATTAAATTTTTATTTGCCAAATGCCAAATAAAGAAGGCCCGAATTTTTAAAAACATCTTTAAAAAACTTTTTTTCAAAGTCAAAAGTAAAAAAACCACTAATTTAAATATTTCCTTTAAACAAAATTTTTACAGCCCAAAGAATAAAGACAAACTTTGGAAAACTTCGACCCTTTTAAATTGGGAGCATCTGAGTTTAAAAAAAGAAAACACCTGTGGATGTTATTATAAAAACACCAGAAACACACTGATTCTGTGTGAACCCTCAAGGGAAAGTCTACAGAAAAACCCCCAAGATAACCCGAAGAAATAGTGGACTTAAAACAAAAAAACTGGTTATCCTTGGGTGCAATTTCCATAAAAACCCGAAGGTTTCCTCGTTCCCTCTGTACAAAAAAATTATAACGCAATTTTAAAACAACAAAGGAAAAGTCCCCTCATCAAAACCCCCTCAGGTAGGAGGGAGCCCCTATGTCCCCAAGATGAACTTGCTTTTTGGTCCACATGTTCATTCAACCCAAGGGGAAAAAAACAAAAGGGCCTTTTGAAGTGCTGGCGTAAGCTTTGGGAAGATTGTGTCATTAATCCACATTTAAAAGAAACTTTTTCACATGGGGTTAAAGGCCACCGCCCGTAAAAAGCCATTAAAATTTCCCCAAAAAAAACATATAAAAGCCAAATTTTTGTTTTAAAACCCCACAGGAACAAAAACTTACATTTTTGGGGGAAATATCCTATGGGTTTTTTTGAAAAAAAATTTAACGGCCAAAATGACCAAATGTTTTTTGTTTGAAGGAAAAAAGGGAGAAACTTTAAAGCCAAAAAAACAACCAAACTGTGAAACACGGGGGGTGGCAAACCCTCAATTTTTTGGGGGTTTTTGCCCGCAGGGGGGGGACCGTTTCACTTTACAAAAAAAGAAGGCCCTCAAAGAAGAAAGAAAATTAAAAAAAGGGCCCAAAACTGAAAAAACATCTCCAAAACCACAGCCAGGAAACTTGGGCGGAAAAAGTTTTTTTCCAAATTTGGGCAATGACCCCAAAACAACTGGCAAAAAAACCCTTTAAAACCCATTGAAAAGGTAGGGGGAAAGCCCGAAATTGGAGGGGTTCGAACAAGGTTTACCTAACAAACATGGGGTCAGTTACATCATTTCGGGCAGGAGAAATGGGCCAAAATTCCCACCCAAAATATTGTTAGGAAACTTTTGGGAAAAAAAATCCAAAAGTTTTAACCCCAATTTATACATTTTTAAAGGGGGAAATGCAACAAATACTAAAAAAAGATGGTTTAAAATTAACCTTTTCAGAAAGTAATAATAAAAGCCTTAAAAATTCCCCTTTCCCTTTAATTTTTCTGGCATTTGACAAATTTAAAAAAAATTTTTGGTAATCCACTTACCTGAAACAGGGAAAAGGGGTTTTTTCTGATTTCAAGTCAGATAGGGAGAAAAACATTTAAATGTGTTTTATTTTAGTGTTTTTTAAAATTTTGGGGGTTTAACTAAACTTAAATATTCTTATGTTCATAATTTTTGGTACTTTTTTTTAAAATTCGGGGAACCCCCTTTTTAAGAAAATTTACTTTCGTTCCTAGTAACAAAATAATAATAATTTATTTCTTCTTTAGTAACTTTTAAACATAATAACCCTAAAAAATTTTAAATTTTTCCCAGATAACTTTAAGGGAAAAGACCTTTACTAAAAAGGAAAAAACAACTCATCGAACATAGGGTTGCCCCAAAACAATTGCTTGGCAGCTGAATACATGCAACAGAACAGAATTATAGCAGAATATTTAAATCATATTCATCTTATGCTGAACTCCATAAAGGCACCTCTTTGACTGACAAGTGCCTGCCTAATGTATTTTAGCAATATTAGTGAACATCAATTTTTTACTTACGGGTTTCTAAAAAATGGCTTAGGCAAAAAAGTCATTCAAAATTCACTTTATCACTAGTATAGATAAGACTGGATGAGGTGACCATGAGGGGATGACCCTGCTAAGTACTTTCATATGACACCTTTTATGCATAAATTTAAATAATGCTGAGCAGTATCAACAAAGTGTAAAAAAAAATACTTTAAGCTTTAATTTTATAAGGGAAAATCTAAACCATTTCTCATAAAAGCTTTTCTGGCAGGAAAGAGGGGAAAAATTTTTAGCCTTCGGAACAGACAAAATTTTTCAGGGTATTTTTAGCTATGTTAAATTTTAATTTTCTGTACCTTTAACAATGAAAAAATTTTACTTGTTTTTTGGGAAAAAAAAAATTTTTAATTTTTAAAAATTTAAAAAATACAGGAGCAAAAATTTAAGGGGAAAGGTAAGCCATCTCTACACAAACATGTGAAAAAAGTTTTCCAAAAACCGATGCCATTTTACAACCCCCCTTAAAAAAAAAATTTTTTTTTTTTTGTTTTTTTTTTTTTTGAAAAAAAAAAAAAACACCCTTTTTGGTTTTCCCCCGCGAACATACAAATTTTGGAAACCGGAATCCGATGGGGTTTTGGAGAATATAAACATTTCTATATTTCCCCTTTCCGGATGGGCCTCGGTTTTTTTGGGAAAAATCAGTAAAAATCCAACTGTGTAGCACAGCACAGATTTTCTATATTCTAAAGATATTCTTAGGTATTTGATAGAAAATTTTATAATTCCCATATAAAAAAAAAGAAAAAAGGGGGCAAAACAACGCACAATATTTTAAATCATTTTTTTGGGAATTAGAATGTAAATCAATAAGGGGCCTTTTCAACCTTGATAGTTGTGCATTGAACCCCCAGGGGCCCCAAACCGAAAAGGCATACAAGCCTTTCCCTTGGGGCTATGAACAACGGGTGCCCAGCATCCTTAAACCCACGTGGAAACAAACCCGCGTGGTAAAATTTTATAAAGCAAATTTTGCAATTAAAAAAAGGGACCAACACGTTTCGGGGCTAAAAAACAAAGGGGCTTCCCTCAAGGCAAAATTTCCTCTGATGAAGCCTTTTTGTAGCGCGCAACGTGTTGGGCCCCTTTTTTTTTTAAAATTTTTTTTTTATATTTGAATTTTAAAATCCCTTATAATAAATACTCCTTATAATACTTTTTATTTACATATGTGCACCAAAGTCCTTTTTTTCTGTCCACATTGCTTTATTCTATATTCTATATAGAGTATCTATATTCTGATGATATTCTAATATATTCTATATTTCATTTCTATTTGGGAAAACTAAAACAGCAAAGGGTTTTAGTCCCGGGTTGGTTTTTAAAACGGATTCAAAATGCTGAATCCGCTGAAAAAAAAAAGGCCAAAACCAATGGGTGTGTAGAATAGCCAAAAGGGTTTGTTTAGATCCCGATTGGAGGTTCCGTTTTTGGGGGCCCCGGGCCAATTTTTATTGAGAATATCGAAAAATTAGGATAGCAAGCTGCTCCCATTTTCCGGGCTGAATACGGGGCAAAACATATGGAAACCCACCCCTTTAAACCCTTTAAAACAATTGGGTCTTTCAGGCGCCATTGGTGTCCATTGTCAAACGTATTTTATTGTGTTCGTTTGAACTGCTGCGACACAGATGTGAACCAAGCTAAAAAAAGGGAAAACCTTTTCACACTTAACAAGGGTATTTTCCCTCACTAGCGGGAAATTTTAGAAACAGAATAGCTGAGCAAATTTATAAATTTTTTTAATGTGGGGGAAAAATTTTTGTAGATTGAAAATTTAATTTACTAAATCCGGCTTTTTCAGGGGTTTTAAAGGGGTTTCCCGTTTGGGTTTTTAAACATTTATTCACTGCTAACTCTGCATTACAGTGGTACAAGGGGAAAGGGAGTCCCAAACACCGGGTAAAAACCCCCACTGGGGCTTTTTTAACCTTTGAACAAGCCAGGATTTAGAAACCCAAGAAATACAACTATACAAATCCCTTTTCCCCCCAGTTCATTATATCAGCTGCTTAACTCTTCCCGCTTTTATAAAAATGCCCAGCAGACCAAAAAAAACAAAGTTTTGTTTTGACAGGTTTTCTTTAAGCTGACATTTAAGAAAACATAGGGTTAACTGTAGTTACATAACAACAAAAAGGGTCTACTTTATCATCTACAGTTGGAAACTAATTTTAAGCCAGAAGTGGAAATTTTTAAAAAGGAAAACAAGTTTAAACTTTTAAAGGGTTTTCCTTTAAACGATTTTTGGAGGGGGAATTTTCCAGAAAAAAATCATCAGTTGAATACAGTATTGGCTTTTCTGGGCATTGGGGTTTTTCCCTGGAACAGTGAGGTCATTTCAAAGTTTTTGCTCAAAGGTCCCTTTAAGAGATATTTTTTAATGAATTTTTTTTAAAGGCTGGAAAACTTTAGAAAAATCCCAATTTTTACATTTTGGGGATAGGGGGGAAAAACCAGGCAAGCTGTTTTTTTCCCCCCATTTAACAGCAGGAAAAAGTTTTTTAAAGGGGGGGGGGGAATAAAGGAAAACCTGGACAGACATACTGAGAGTGAAAATTTTTAGAAAAACAAAAGCCAAGAAATAAAAAGGGGTATTTATTTTAATTTCCTTTTATAAAAAATTGCCCCATCGTAAAAAATACAGAAAAGTTATGATTAATTATGAACAAGTTTGATAAAATGTCAAATATTTCTTCTGAAATCTTGGTGCTACAATTGCTTTGGCTTGAATAGTGGTTCCTTAGACCATAACTGGTTTAACGCTGGCCGAACTGTGGTGCAGAGTCAAGGAGATCCACTGGTATATACCCTTGCCCCTCACATAGCTGTTGTATGTGCTACATTTCCAGTGTGCATTCCCTGGAATAGTGACCAGTTGGCAGCCAGATAAGACAGAAGACCAGACATTGACTGTGGAACAGTACACTTGAAGTACACCAGGAGGTAGAACCAGGAGAATGGGCAACAAGAACAGCCCAGGAACTGGAACCAAGACTGTGGATGCTTGAGCAGGACAGGAGCATGGACACTAGAGCTTGGCAGGAATATAGACACTGAAGTAGTGCAGACATGGACACAATGATGACACCAGAGACCAAGGGGGACATGTATTATCGGCGGTTTTTGCCGGTCTTCTGGCGTATAATGCGCCTCTCGTGGCGGCTCCGCTGTCAGACGCACCTCCCCTATTTGTTAGGTGCATTAGGCGAAAGCTTAGACAATTTTAATGCACCTAACATAAAGGGGCGTGCTGTGGGCATTCTGGGGCGGAACACACCACATTCGAAGACACCGACGCATGTATGAATGCGGGTCGGCAAAGTGAGGCGCATTAAAGCTCTGACAGACAGACCTATTTCCATGTGGTCTGTCTGTCGGAGGCGTCGAAGTTTGCCCCGCATGTATGAGCACACTTTGGTGCCGACATACATCAGGCACAGTTTTCACGGAAAAAAAAACGTGAAAATAGGCGCTTTGACGCGCCGATCTTTATACATGTCCCCCCAAAAGTAGCACTACAAATAAGAGATGGCCAAACCAGAGGTTCTAGTTCCTCTTCTATTGGTCTGTTCGGATATTATTTCACACTGATCATTCTCTCTGGAGGGTATTATTTCATTATTATGTTTGGGTAATACCTTGTAAACCTTTACACTTTTCCTTGGAGTTTATTTTCTTTTTATCAGTTTATTGTTCATGCAGGTCCATTTGAGGTTGTATCCACCTTGCTACCATTTCTGTATATTCATTATGTTCCCTTTCTTTTTTTGTATTCCTGGATTTAAATATATTGGATTCTTTTCTAATAGGTCATGTGTTTGGCTTTGTTTGCAGATGTATAAGTGAACTAGCTAGGTTTATATTGCAGACTTTGATGAGCCCATCATTAACAACTACATAATGAAAGAGAAAGGAAATATTAACTATTACTTTTCTGGTGCATCAGGGTGTTGTTGATCAATGGAAACAGAGCACAGAAGTTACTCAGAAACAAATGCAGATCTGAAAAAGCCTTTGGAATCTAATGACATACTTAGAGCAGCATAGGTGGTGTACAAGGGTTGTCTGGTGACACGTCCCACCCTCCATGAGGACGAAACAGGGAGCGGTAAGTGACAGTGCAAAAAGCAGCATACATAATGCTTGGCCATCATTTCTCAAACACTCCTTGCTCAAGTACCTCTTACTGAGGACATAGATGTATCCCATCTTGTCTTAGTTTCATATGTACATGAAAATGGGAACACAGGGCCAAAGAAAAGACCAATAATGACATAAAGTCTACAGTAACTTAAAAAGGCTGTAAAACGACAGTAAATCATGTCTTATTATACAACCATGTTTAACAAATTAACATTAAGTCCAATATAAAAAAAAACAATATTCTCCTTTTACAGCTATGAGGTTAAGCTTAGCCACTGTATTTTTACTGGCCCCTTAATAAATCACTGAAGTAAATAAAAAGTTGTAATATACAGAGGTTCCTTGGGTTACAATGTCCTTAGGATTCAATGAATTTAAAATACAGTGGTCTTTCCTAGGACACTGTATCTTGAGCTTCTTTTATTATTCTTTTATTTTTTTTCTGGTACATTGAAAGTACATGACCCAAAGAAGCTCCTATCATCAGAATAGAAAGTAAACTACAGCTGTCAGCAGCTCTTTCTGACTGCCTTATATAATCACTTTCTATATCTGTAAAAGTATTTGCTCAGTTCTTCAATTTCCATTGTGCATTAAGTTGGGTGACATTTTGGGGCTTCATAAACAATTACCAGGTTTCCACAAGCTTACGGTATGAATATACAATGGTCACCCTGGAACTAATGAAAATTGTATGTTAAGGGAACACTGTACATACATAAGTAAGAAAAATGATATAAAAAATACCTACGCATATAAAGTCAGACAGTTCTTTTGGAGAGTTATTTTACCAGTGTCCAGTGTGGATGGTGCATAAGGAGTCAGTAGACTGGCTGACTAACACTTGCTGCTTTTGTTGTTTTGGCATCAGCAATAAGCTGGTGGTCTTGGTGAACTGTATTCTGACTCAAGCTCTTAGACTGCATACTCTCAACTGGTGCTGAAACAACTAAAGCAAATATATAGTTAAATGCCTAGGAAGTAATTCACACTCTAAGATTATGCTCACACTGCCTTTTAACCTATTGTTTTAAGTGTATGTCAGGAAAGCTCCTGATGTACATGCTAAAGGTCTCTATAGGGTTGCATTACTGAGATGGTGGCTAAAGGAACCCTTTTATCCCCTGCCTGACCAGCATATGGCCAAAAAGAGGATGGAATAGCTTAGTAGGCTGCCCTATTCTATCAAACACGATCCTGCTAAAGTAGTATCTATTAAACAAATACCATAAAAGCCTTTGGGTGAATGATGGCAAAGCATGGCATCTGTCACCATGGAAAGTTCTAGTGATGTCACTGTCCACACATGGGCAGCTATTGCCAGAGTTCCTGGATGCTAAGAGCAAGGAAAATCCTCCTCCTTTTTCTCGATGGAACTGCTGACAGACACCTGACACACAAAAAGTTATGTGTGGTCACTGTCAGCAGTAGCATTGCTTCAGAGGAACACTGATTAGAGCACCCCATGAGAAGCCCAGTTGATGTAACTATCTAAATATGGACAGTGACAGTAAATGGACTTTCCATATAGAGTAAAGGTAGGTTCACACAATGCAATTAAAAAACACAACAAAAACACAAGCAATTAAGAAACGCATAGGTTTTTATGCACAATTTTGTGTGTGTTTCCATCAGTATTAGTTACAAAACCACCTGCACTACAGTATCTTCATGGATCCTGATTATAGAAAGCTGTCTACTGAGGTCTGGGGTGTGAGTTTTGGTATGTGAAAGAGGGGTAAGTGGATAATGCTTTATCAGCAGCTAAACTTTAGTTTTTCTCATTAAATGTTAAAGGGCTAAATTTGAATGTTAAAAGAAGGTTGCTTCTGAAAGACCTTAAAAAACATTGTGCAGAGATAGTGTTTTTTCAGCAGACTCATTTTAATTGATTGAATTTTTCATAGAATCTTTACCCTGTTGTGTATCATGCTTCACAAGATAAAAAGAAGCCATTCTGCTAATCATTGCCCCTACCAGGTGTAGGAATCAATAATAGATCCGAATGGGAAGCATCTTATTCTATGGGGTCTTATCAAGGTTGCCCACTAACATTATCTAACATATATGTTTTTACAATCTATGGATTAATGCATAGAGAGCCCGCAAATCTGGAAACGCCGCAGCATCGCCTGAGTCTCACACTCCGTCATACACGGTGCTTTGTGGTGGCTTTATTCTGGACCCAGACATTATGGCTTATGCTTTATGCGATCGGGCTCTCTATACATTAGTTAGGTAAGGTATGATATACCGCCCCTATTGTGTATTCATTTAGTCCGTTCCAGGTTGACATATGCATGCAATTTGAGGTATTGGCCTTTTCTGGATGTATGTCTGTCTAATTGGCTTCCTTTTTTATGATTTATTGAGAACATCTTTGTTTACATCACTTATTAGGTGTATAAGCATACTTGCTGTTTATGTGTGATTTTAATTATTACTCGTCCTCTGGTGGGTTCCTTTTTGTTCCCGTATACATACCCCTTGGAGAGTCCATACATTTGGTGAGGATACGAAAGCATGTTGGGATTTTCTAGTGTAAGGACTACTAGGGTTGTTTAAGGCAGTTAGGGTAGGTGCGGGACAAGGCCCACCTCGTTGGGGTGGAAAACTGGTTGTCCTTTAGGATTTTTCATATTTTTAGTCTAGCGGACATTTTTTAGTTATATATAGTGTCTGTTGTCATTTGTGAGCGATGCTCTTTTATTGAAGTATCATTAAAAGTTATATTTTATATTACATTTGTTTTTCCCTCTTCTGGCTTGATGTATGGTATGCAATAAAATATATTTTGGGGTACAGTATGTGAAGATAATGAGATTTCCCTGGGTACAGTAAGATTGAGTTCTTTTATTCTCCTCATTCATGTGTGATGTAAAAAAATTTTAATGGAGTAGTGATGTGGAATGGGAGGGTTAAGCTGAAATTTGCTTCATTGCCAGTCATTTTATTATTTGCCAGATGTAGGAGAAAATCAGTTAAAGGGTGGGGGCTGGTTCGGTTGTCATTGCCAGGGCTGCTTTTAGGTCCCAGTCCGCTCTAAACTTCAGTTAATTAGAGAGCAATCTCATAGGACCTTACAGATTGCACCAAACGTGTTTGCCATAAAGACTCCTCCTGGAACTTCTGGGGGAGCTCACAGCACTCCCCAAGACCTCCTAGCTGGGTTAGAGGGAGCCACTTCACTGCAGGGAGAGAGGGGAAGAAGTGGAAGTGAGGAGGGAAGTGAAAGGGAAAGGCGGAAGTGGGAAGTAAGGAGGATAGAAGAGAAGGGGATGAGAGGGAAAATTGGTCCCCCCCACTTTTTGAACCAAAGTTACGCCACTGGTTAACTCCAATACACCCTAATTGTTGCTATGGTTCACATCACATATTAAGCTAGATGTTCCACTAGATGTACCTATGGTATTAATTTGGCAAATTTAGAAAACTTGCTATAGGAAGATGGGGTTATGTTCTAAGTTCTCACCCTGACGTCCTTTCTGTTCTAACCTCTTATACCAGATAGTATTCAAGCCTTACACAACTACAATGTCAATTCCTACTTAATTTGTATTCAAATCATCTTCCTGTGTTACTTAAAAGGATAACCAACTTACATTACTGATGTTCTTGTATCATACGCCATTTCTCTTGTACGCTTTTAATTGTCAGGTATCATATATGTATTGGAGGTGTGGATTGGATAAAGGGATTTTGACCCATCTGTTTTGGGATTGCTATAAAATAAAACCGTTTTGGGAAGATGTCAGAGAATTAGTGGCTCAGGTGTTAGGTGTTCAGATTCCTTTGAAGCCTATAACATATATTCCTAACTTACCACTGTACATAATAAGTCATAGGACCTCTAGTCTTCTGCTTAACTTCTGCTAAGTGTCTGAAAAAGTTCAGAGTCCCCCATCCACTGAAGATCTCCACTCACATATTTGAGATGTCAGAGAAAGGGAGCATCTAACTGCCCTCCTAGATAATATCATGGACCACTTTAGCAATATTTGGGCATTGTGAGGTTATAATGCCATTATTCACTATATTTGAAGCTCAACTTTCTGGGTAGACATACTTTGACAGCTTTTTGAACATGGTTGATACTGTGGATCTTTGTTACCCTCCTTTCTTGTATCTTGTCCCTGTTCAATTAATATGTTTCATTGTCTGTTTTTCTGACCATAGAGGTTGTTATATCACCATATTGTGAAGCACTGAGAATATTTGAGAAATGGCTTCTGTTCTTACCAATATCGATGGTTGTATATCTTTTGGATTACAAAACTATAGGATATTAGATGTTATTTTTGTTACTCTTAAGCTTTGTAATTATTTTAACTGCTCCTCATAACTATGATGCTCCATTTGTCTTATTAGTTTGGTTGCCCGTCTCTGCACTTTCTATAACTCCATTACATCACTCCTGTAAACTGGAGAAATTCGGTAGGCAGATGTGTAGAGGCTCCTTTTTGGTAGGTTAGAACCTCAAAATTAGTAAGTTAGATAAGTAGGCAGACTTTTTCTATTAAGTAGGTAAAGTCCCAATTAGGTATATAGGTATGTAAGCCACATTTATGTAGATAATCTCCCCTTTAGATAGGTAGGTTCATAGGTAACTATACAGCCCAACCAGTAGATAGATAAGTATATAGGCCACTCAGTAGCTAGGGAAGTATGTAGTCCCCCATTAGGTGACATATAGGCCTCTTCAGTAGGTAGGAATTTAAGCCCAATCAGTATTAAGACGATGTCATATATCCCGCCATTTAGTAGGTTAATATTACGACTCCTATACGTAAGGAATATTAGGTCTCCTGTTTATAGGCCTCAGTAGTTAGGAAGGTTATATTATTGCTCCATCACTAGGTAGAGAAGCATATAGGGGCCCCCAGTAGGCAGGTATTTAGGGCTCTCTAGTAGGCAGGTAGGTTAATAAGGCGCCCCAGTAGAAAATGATTTAGGGTCTCCCCTGTAGGTAGGTAAATATGCCCCTTAGTAGGTAGTTAGGTATATAATTCACCCAGTAGGCAGGTATATAAGGCTCCAAAGTAGGTAGATATATAAGGTCCCCCAGTAGGTAGGCTGGTATATAGAGGCCCCCAAGAAGCAGGTATATAGGGTCCTCCAGTAGGTAGGTATATCGGGACTCCAGTATGTAGGTATATACTGTAGGCTCCCTTAATAGGTAGGTAGACTTATAGGACAATGCCAGTAGGTAGTTATATAAACCCCAGTATGTATGTATATAGGGCCCCCCAGTAGGTAGGTATACAGGCCAGGCCCCGCTGTAGGTAGATATATAGAACCCCCTAGGTCCTCCCCGAACTAAAACATCACACATTACAAAGTAGTAAATGACTAATGTGTATTGTGGAAGTTGGCAGTACGGCAGACACAATAAGAAGCAGCAGAATGATTCCCTGACTAGCGTCCCATGCAAGAATTGTTAAAAAGCAGAGTCAGTTTCATTATACATATTCATTTGTTGTAACCCCATACTATACCCCTTTAAATGTGTGGTTGCCTCAACAAGTAACAGGCTAGCTACTTGCCCACAACAATGTTAAATCTTTCACACCAGGCTCCGACTGTATTCATGACAGAGAAACTTTGCACGAGCTTGACCATAAAATACAACCAGGGGAATAATGAGCCTTCATATGTGATGTACAGGACAAAACCGACAGCAATAGTCTTTGTGCTTGCCAACAGTTTTCTAAGTTAGATCTCAAGAAAGGTATCACTATTACTTATGTTTATTTGAATATAGAAATCCACAGCTCTTAGTGGAACTAGCCAAGTCCCATCTTATCTAACACAAAGGGGAGATTTCCTAAAAGCAAAGTGCAGCTGGCTACAAATGTATACTATGTTCACTGGTAAACTAATATTCAAAGTTCACCCTACAAACCAACTGAATAGAACAACTGGTTGGACAATCACTTTTAAGATGCGTTGGGCAATCGTTTGGTCATCTATTGGTGGAGTTGGAGATAGAAGGTTCATAGAAATCTACACATATGGATAATACAAGGCTTATTATGTATACATACATGTTTATGTATATATATATAGTAGCCTGGGAGCAGTACAGAATATTTGTTAGGATACTATAACATAATATTCTGTGTATAGCAGGTATCAAGTGCATGAAAAATTAAATAATAATAACAGTGTCCTTTCTATAACAGTGAAGATTACAGAATATTTAACATCAAAATTTGACATAAACGTAGCGCTAGTGCATAAACATGTCCTGTTTAAAAGGGGTTATCCAGTTTCGCAAACAATATTTCGTTTAACCCTTGGAAGGGACCCTCTGTCTATGATCCTCATCTCTTGGCCAGACTGAGGTAAAGAACAAGAGCCGCGCTTCTCCCTTTGGAGAAGCCTATTCCTATTCCTATGCGAACAAAGACAGCCCAATGATTTGGAATAAAGCCGTGGTTTTTATGCTTCATGTTCCCTGTGGTGGAGCTACCGGGACAGTTAAAACTTTCTATCAGATTTCCTCACAAATTAAAGTGAGGGCTGGTACAAGGGGCCCTATAGGGGATGTATCGCTTCCTTCAGTATCATGTAGATTCAAAGTGACTTCCAATTTTCTCATCTGTAACTCCCCCCCCCCCGGGGGGGGGGGGGGGGGGGGCCCCCCCCCTCCCCCCCCCCACACAACTACCCCCCCTATACCCCCCCCCCACCCCCACCCCCAATTTTTAAAATGAAGGGGCCACACAAACACCCCCCTTATTCAAACCCCAACAACGCCCCCCCCCACCCCACACCACCCCCACAAAAATAATAAAAAAGGGGGGGGGGGGGGGGGGAGGGGGGGGGAAAGGGGGGAAAAAAAAAAAAAAAAAAAAAAAAATAAAAAAAAAAAAAAAAAACAAATAAGAATAATAATATGTGTTAGTAAAATCAAATGATGGGATTAGGTAGGAAGGGTAGTTGTATATGATAATAGGTTATGATATATCCCGAGAATGTCCCCCCCAACCAACCCCCCAACCCAAGCTTCCTGTGCCTAATATCAATGGTACGCGCCTGCAGTCGTATTTGTAGAGCTTTAAATACCACATACCTGCCATCTCTATCTAGACAATCTTCTATATACAGTTGAAATCGCATGTTCTATGAATGAGGCAACAAGGATCTCCCTTCTATGCAGGAGAGTTAGGCACCATGGCACCATTTTGCTGTTTTCTGATTGTAGAATTATTATTATTTATTATCGTTTATTTTAGAGCGCCCTTGATTCCAGGGCGCTGTACATTTCATGCGGGTACATAAATAACATTGGTCAGACAATTACAAAGTGACAATAAGAAAGTGTGAGCCTGAAGCTGGTTGTGAAGTGCAGGCCTCTGTGAGAACACCAATGGGAAAACCAAATAATGAAATTTACCTGACTTACTCATGATTTACTTATGGATGCCATTCATATAAAAATAGCCACAGATTAAGTATAAGGAGTGGCATTATAGTATTTGTCTGAGCATCGTTGGGCCCTCATATGATTTAACCATCAGCAACAATCAGGTAGCTCCCCTTTCATATTCATGTAGTTTTTGAAAAAATGAAACGTAGAGCTCGAGTTGTTGCAAATGGCAACAAAGAAAAAATCTCAGGCCTAGACTATTTTTTATCACATCGATCGCCAATTTAATTCTACTCTTTAAATCTTAAACGTCTGAAGCAGAACTGAGTGTTTTACAAAACATAGAACAGCTTGTCTTCTCTAGCAACTTTTCACCCTGTGTTTATTCCTTACTTTAGAAAATGCAGGCCATCAGACTATAATCAACATATTCCCATTAGAACTGGCCATTCGTGTACAACAATGCGCTGTACTTCTGAGATTATTGGTTAATTGTTACTCTATTCATGCCGTATGCCTCTAAGGAATTGAATGATGAGTAAACACATGATTTACAGATTATAGAGAAAAACATCAATCAGAATAATATGTCTAAAAAGTTTCATTGTCTAAGATCTAATATTACTGAACTAATATTCTCACCAATTGTCAATTCTGAACTAGGTAAAAAATAAATTAAAGGGAACCTTCATGCAGGCTTAAAACACATTCGAAAAAGGGGTCAATTATTTTGGCTAGTAAGATCACCCCCTTGACTATCAGTCACTTGGCAGAGAGAACGCTGCAAGGGCCACCTACTTTACTTTTTATTTAGTTCCCAGATCTATGTATGCTATGATTTCTCTTAAATGCTTCAGCCTTTCAAAGTAAATCATAGCAGGTAATAATGAGTGAGCCTGTCCCAGATTTATGCTCACTGTGGTTCGGGCAGCATGAAACTGATGTCAGATTGCCTATATCTGTACCATCAAATGTACTTACTGGCATAAATCTACTTGGTAGAAATCTTATAGCGAAAATGATGCTCACTTCTTACATAGTTACATATACTTGGCTTGGTTGAAAACCAAGGGCAGGGAGTTGATGTGGATTAAAGTGGGGATTATAGGTTATTTTAGAACTTTGTTTTACCCGTTTTGGTCCAGTGGAATACAGTATGAAACTAAAATATCCTTTCTGATGCACTGGCAATTAGTCTGTAAATACTGTACAAAGCAGATATTTCATATGACTACATATGTGTTACTATCATTGTGTTGGATAATTGTCTGATCCTTTTTGAAGCCCTCAACTGTTTCTGCTGTGACCAGCTCTCAAGGTGGCTGTTCTACAGATTCACAGTTCTCATGGTAAATAAATCTTGCCACCTCTGGAGATTGAACCCTGTTTTCACTAAATGGAAGGAGCACCCATTGTCTTTGAAGAGGATCTTACTTAACACAGCTTTTCACCATATTTTTTGTAGGGGTCATATCTGTATTTACACAAATTAATCATGTCTCCCCTTAGATGTCTCTTCTAAGTTTCATTTTTTTTAAGCTTATCTTATAACTTAGATGCCCCATTCCCCGTATTAATTTAGTTGATCATCTTTGTACCTTCTCCAGATACAGATCATTCTTTCTGTAAATTAGTGACCAGAACTGAACTGCACCAGTGTTTTGTACAGTGGTAATGTTACCTCTCAAGTCTATGCCTTATTTAACTCGGAACGATATCCTGTTGGCCTTAGCGGAAGGTGATTGTCATTAAATGCTGTGATGTAGTCTATAATCTATAAGTATATCCAGATCCTTCTCAAAAAGTGATTCTCCTAATTTTTCTTTCCCTAGAACACATAATGCATGAAAATTATTAGTACCCAACTCGACATGAACATCTTCCATAAATTGCACTACACCACATAGATAACACCTTCAAAATACAGTGTTACTAAAGTGACCGTCTATATCCTAAAAAAAAATTGAATAAAAGTGGACCTAGCACTGAACATTGGAGTATACCACTTAAAACTGGGGATTTTTTCAAAGTAGGTAGGTCTACTTGCACTAAAATACATGCTAACTTTTAAAGGAAGTCTGGCCACACTTATCTGACTCTAGCAATTAAAGCTGACCGCCATGGATTTAAGAAGCTAGACTTCAGGCAATCAAATAATCAAATGATTTCTAGTGATAGAAAACAAAAATGTGATTTAATGGATACATACTCATGACTCAACCTTGCATCCTGTTACTAGTGGGGTACCACAGGGGTCAGTATTGGGTCCTATTCTCTTTAATATTTTCATTAATGATTTTGCACAGGGATTACATAGTAGAATATCAATCTTTACAGACGATACTAAGCTCTGTAAAGTAATCAACACAATAGAGGACAATGTGTTATTTCAAAGGGATCCGGATAAGTTGAGACCTGAAATCACAACGAAAGGGCCATACTTTACAGCTCAAAGGGCTGAATCCAAACTGAACCCAGTAGGAGCAACACAAGCCCCAGTGCTACTTGGGAAAGGATAAACAGGTTTGGGTATTGCTGAGCAGTTTATCTCACACACCACCTCAACAAGTGGGGGAAACAATTAATGATAGAAAAACTGCACATTGATGATTGCTTAACGAGGAATACCTCAAAAAGTAAAAAGGGTGAATCAAAATCATTTTGTTTTATACATAGAGTGTAATGTGCCGAACTTTGAAAAACATATGAAAGAAGGCGCTTCAAAGTGAATTATTGCATTCATTATATTTCAGTGTATAATGCACCTGAATGTAGAAAGTAGATGTTGTGCGATTCAAAAATGGTGTCTAAAGTTTCCATTGCGCTGCCTGTAATATTGGCGCATAATTAAACTTCGGCCATTACAAATGCGCCAAACAAGTATCCAAGTCGCTATAGATAGGCCGGGTAAATAAAATAAAAGTCCATTAGAATAGCTTGTAGTGAATAGAAACAATGGTAGTGGTTCTTGTTGGTGGACCACAGGTTCAGCAAGTACTCTGTGTTGTGCTGCTCTTGTATTATGAATTTAGAGGATGAGAACAGCAAAAGTAAATTTAAAAGTAAAAGTTATGCGTCAAAGTTTCATTATGCGCAACACACAGGCAGCGCGATGGTGTCTAAAGTTCATTGCCCCGCCCACCCCCATAAACAGCCTGTAAGACTGCAGGTTTTGTGAAAACAAATCCAGTTTTTTTCAAGCTCAAGGACCTGAGATGATGTCATATGTCTACAAGACTAAGCAATCGTTTCAGCCCAGGCGCATAGAGTCATGTGTAAGTGCCAAGTTCAATGTATAACAACACACATACCTATACACTCACAATTATACAATCATCCAAACAATCCCTTAAATCCCTTAAGCTTAAAGTGTGGCATACAGGAAATATCTGGGACCTGTAGTTCCCCCAGCATGCCACACTTTCAAAGATAACGCCTAGAAAGAATTAGACAACAAACACTCATGGTTGTTGACAATAATATGTAACTGTGTGTGTTAAATGTGAAATATATTATAATATATCATAATATATAATATATATTATAATATATAAATTAATATAAATATAATATAAATATATATATATATATAATATAACCAATACATATATGTAGTAAGTAGATATATATTATTAAATCCAATATATATGTATTATGTGTGTGTAATATATATAAATATATTATCATATAATATATATATATATAAAAGATAATATACTAGTTATAATATATAATATATATTATTTATATATATATATATATATATATATTGTTAAGAGGACAGAGGGAGTGTGGTGACCAGAATATGTGGTTCACCAAGGAGCCCTGGCGTATGGTGAGGTGAAACCTGTAATTTCATGTGTCAGCGGCGGTAGTGTTTGAGCTGACACACTTTTTTAATTGTTAGTCTAATACATGCACAGCAAGTAGTCGTTGTTCTGGTTTTCACAGGAGCAGTCATAGAGATGGGTGCAGGACTGCTCACACAACTTCAGGTCCAGGCCAGAGTTTGTTGTTCTGTATGTAGGCCTGCACTTCGCCGGCCCATAAACTTGCATTACCAGCGGCGGCGTATACGCCCGCTGTAATTCACATGTCACTATATCTCCCCCTCGCCTATTCGCCGAGCAGGAGATGAGACGTAAACCATAGTTCTCTATGAGAACTGTGGAATCCGTAATGACTGTGCCGTTTTTCAGCAGCCGTATTTGCGACACGTGTCCGCGCATAATTACGGACTCGAAATAAGGCCCAAATTTTAAAGCCGTGTGAACATGGGCCCTAAGTCTGACATAAACGCCAGAGCGCGTAACAAGCGTAAAGGACTGGTCCTGTATTATCACAGACCGACCGAGCTGAACCCTTACAATTGGTGGATGTATTACAATAGGCATTTCAGGGACAAAGTGTGGTGCATGCAACAGCTACATAAACGTACAGCAGCGGAACAATTAAAGGGCCGGGCGTCTAATTTTTTCTACTGACTAACAGGCACTTTTTGGGCTAGAGAGACTGTGTGGCTGCGTGTGTTTTCATTTGGACATAGTAAATGTCCTGGTTAAGGCCGCAACTAGAGATCTACACTAAACATCAGCCTCCAGGAAGAACTAATTAAAACAACCTAGTGCAAGCCCAAAATGCACAGCAGCAGCAGCAGACCCAAAGGAGGCTATGGAAGCTCATCAGCTAGACTCCATAAGAGGCTATGCAGGCCTAGACAGCAAGCCATGGCCTCAAGCAGCAGCAGACTCATAAAGAGGCTCTGCAAGTGCAAGCAGCAACTCATGCACAAGCAGCAGTCAGCAATCTCATGGCCAGCAAACAACAAGCGCATATGGAAGCCATGAGTGTTCAGCAGGAAACCAATCGGCTGATAAATTCAACAGCTAAACCCAGGATATCCGGGCCCCGGGAAAAACCCCCGCGCCTCGGGTGACGGGAATGTACATAATGCCAAAAGGAGCGGAAGGAAGCTTTGAAAAAAAACTAAAACCGGGGAGGGGACTCGAAAATTCCCCCTCAAAAGGTTTGAGGGGGTTGGCTAACCAAAAAAAGGCTAACCCAAACCGGAAATAAATTGGGCAGGGGTTCGGGCCCCTTTTTCAAAACAAGAACCCCGGAAGGCTTATTTGTGATTTTTTGCCTCCGGGAAATCCCTAATGAGTAGTGTTGAGCGATTTTTTATCGACAAAGTTGAAATGGGAAAGGTTTTTTGGTGATCGAAATTTCCAAATAATGGCCGAAAATTTAAAGGTTTTAAACCCTGTGCATCATCTATTAAGATCGGGGCCTTTTTTGGGCGTTTTCCTGTAATTTTGGGGGCCCAAAGCAAATCAGATTACAGAATAGTCGGGTGTAAAAATGTGTTGCGACTTAAATAAACTGGGATGTGTTTTGGTTGCGTTTTGGCGGGAAAAAATCACATGCCCCTTTTTTTTTAAAAATAGAACAGCTTTTTCCTGTTTCGCCTCGGGTGTTTTCTCGGGTTCTCAAAAGGTTTTGGGAACCTGCTTTCGGGCCTGGGGCCCAAACAGTCAGCAAATTTTTAGTCAAATTTTTTGCACAAAAAACCCTCTACTTTAGCTGTGATCCTTCCAATTTAGTTAGATTGGGGTTTAAAAACATTTTATTTTTTAGCTAGAGTTTTTTAAAAAAAGCAAAATCGCGGGCGAACACAGACAAGCTCTATTTTTTTAAAAACCCATTTGATAAAATTTCCCACCAAGATTTAAAGTTAAAAAACCTTTGTAGTGGAATATCTTTTTTTATTAACAGTTTGCTATTGAAACTTTTTCCTGGATTTTTGGGGAAACCCTTTGAACTTAAAATTGGATAAAACTTTTTTAAAAAAAAACTGCGGTCTCTTTTTTAGCTGCAAAACTAAATTTTTTATTATAAATAACCATTTCGTAGGTGTTAAAATTTTTCCCCCATTACCCCCCTTTGAATGTTGATTTTACCCACCTTGATTTAAAATTTAAAAAAACCAACAATTTTAAAAAGTAAAACCACAGGTTTGTTTTGTTCCCCAAAATTTAAAAAACCGGGTTTTAAAATCTTTTTTTCGAAAACTTTCCAACGTTACGTGTTTTTTGACTTTTGCCACCCAGAAATTTTCCCTTGACCCCAGCATCAAACTAAATTTAAAAAACACCCAATTCTATATTCACCACAGGTAAAATTTAAAAGGGTTGCAAAAAAAAACCTTTATTTATATAAAAAACATAACATTTAAAAGGGGTTTTTTTAAACTTTTGCCCCACCCCACTGTTCTTTGACGAAGCATCAAAGAAAATTTTTTTAAAACAGCAATTCTATTTTCACCACAGGTCAATTGAAATTTTGCAAAAAAAAAAGGGTTTTATTATATCAAAACTTTAACAGTTACGTTTTTTTTACTTTTCCCAAAAACCCAGTACTGTTCATTGACGCAGCATCTACGTAAATCTTAAAAAACAGAAATTTTCTATTTTCCCACCACAGGTAAATTTGAAAGGGAAAAAAAATACCGTTTTTATATAAAAAACATAACATTTTTACGTGTTTTTTAAATTTTGCGCACCCAAAGCATTTTTCATTGACGCAGCATCCTACGTAAACCCTTAAAAACAGCAATTCAAAAAAACACCACAGGGAATTGAAAGGGAAAAAAATCCCTTTTTTATTATTTTCAAAACTTTAACATTTACGTTTTTTTTATTTTTGCGCCCCCAAACTTTTTCATTGACGCAGCATTTCTAGTAAATTTTAAAAACAGAAATTTTCTATTTTAAACCACGGGGTTAAATTGAAAGGTGCAAAAAAAAATTTTTAATTAAAACCAAAACAAAAACAAAAAACCGTGTTTTTTTGGACTTTTGCCCATTTCCAAAATTTTTTGATAGACACCTTGCAGTTAAATTTGAATCCAGCAATTTTTTTTTGATTAAAAGGGAAATTGAAATAGCTTTTGATTTGCCGTCTTTTAATAAGAGACTTTTCCCAAAAAAAACCTAAACCCCTCAAATTTTTAAAAAAATTTTTGAAAAAAAGGGGCGAAATGCAGGTGGTTTGGGGAGGCAAAAGAGGGGGGGTAGCACATGGGGGGTAGAAGGGGACGAGAGAAGGTTGTTTCCCTTCCCGGCTTTGGGGACAAAAACCCTGCCCCGGGTCGTAGTAGGAGGACCCTCAGGCCTGTCATCGGGTGGGGGCAAAGGGGGCCCTTTGAATTTTAAGTAACGAACATGCGCCAATTTTGTCCTTTAGTGGTTAAAAGAAAACCTGCATCTAGCAGGTTTTTCCCTCCTTTTGTCCTCGCAGCCCCCGGCCAAAAAATGTCTCACCGCATCATTTTGCACTGTCCCCCAAAATGAAGCAGCCCAAATGGGCAACTCGTGTCCCACCAAATGGGATAAAACCATTTTCTGAAGACCTCTTTGAAAGGGAAAAATTGGGGGTTGGGTCAGAAATCAAGTTAAAAATCAAAAAGCCAAAAAAGGATGAATTTTTTTTGCCTGACGCCCCGTTACTGATGCCACAGAGGGGGTGAAGGAAACCCGGGCAATCGGCAAAAATCCCCCCGGGCGGGGCGGAAAGCCTTGCAGTGCCCCTTGCTTTGCCCGCAGCTTCTGGATGCAGAAAGTCAAAGGGACGACCAAGTCAAACCCGTGTTTATTTATGATGAAGATGACGACATTGCGGGTCCATCCTGGTTTTTTTCCGCAGAATTTTTCTTGCCCAGCGCTTCACCCGTTGGCGAGGAGGAAGACGATGGGGTAGGTCAATAAAGGGTCCCCCCCACAAAAAAAGGGACGGGGGGGTCCCCAAAGCCGCTATATTATTCCGCCAAACCACGGGCAGCGCAAACCCCACTCCCCCGCTTATCGCCGTCAAAAAAGGGGCCCCGGAACCCCTCCAAAACCTGGGCCTTCTTTGAGCAAAACCCCTGAATTTCCCCCCGCGATGAATGCCGCCTTTTTCCGTAAAAGCATAATTAGAGGCAAAAAAACCTTTAATTGGGTTTAAACCCCCACCAACATTTTAGTCCCCCAAAGCAGCGAATGCATGATTTTTTAAAGGAGGGAAAACTTGGCCCAAAAAAAGGGCCCGACCGACGCCGGGGCCCCCCAACCCCTGTCCAAAAACCCCTGTCCCCCGCCTCCCCCCTTTCCCCCGCACCCCCCCCCAAACGTTCCTCCGCTGCCCATGTCCTTTTTCAGAGTCCCTGATCGGGGTCAGCCTCCGCTTCAGCCCCACCGTTTGCCCTAGTACCCCCACAACCCCCAAAACCCATCCAACCCCTTCCCCCTTTCCGCCCGTTTTTGACGCCCGCCGCCGTACAGCCCAGTCCTTTGCAAACCTCCCTTTTGTCTTTCCCCGGTTTTTGGGGGCAGAAGAAACACTTTTAAACCCCAAAACCCTTCCCCAAAACCCAAAAACCTGGAATTCGGCATTGCCAGGGTTTTGGCCTTGGGAAAAGTTTTCCTTTCCGTTTTTGGTGGACAAAGATGGGTTCCCCCCCGTCATGGCCCCCCCCCCCCCCCCCCCCTCCCTTTCCCTCAATCCCCCAAAGCCGAGCAGGCATTTTTTTGCCAGAAAAGCCCTCCCTGCCCCTGGCCAAACCACGGTTGTCAAAAAAAAATTTCAAGTGCGTTGTCTGAAACTGTGCCGGAAAAAATCCAACTCACCACCGACACATGGGGTAGTAACACGGCCCAAGGGCCCCAAAATCTCTGTGACCCGGCCAATTTGGGGTGAGCTGGGGGGAAGTCTCTGGGGGGGGACGGGGGCTCTCCCGGCTCAGCGCCCCCTTTTTCAAAAGCAGGGATGGTGCAGGGCTCTTTCCCCCCAAAAGGGCCTCTGGTGGGCCCCTCACGGCCCAGAGACACCAGGCCCCCTTTTAAAAATTTAAACTGCCTTGGAGACCGTCCACACACAGGTCAGGAGCATGTGGACGGCTCTAAGCAACGAGGACCGAGCGCTCCTGGCTGGGTGACAAGATCCTTGTGATAGCAAGGTGGTGTGCGATAACGGGCGTAATCTGCTGGCCACCCTAAGATCGGTAGGCTGGAGCACATCCCTTGCCTGGCACATGTCATGAACCTTGTCGTTCCAGAAATTTTCTAAAGGGAGCTACCCCGGGTCTGGACTGCCTGCTGAAGAAGGCTCGAGTGGTCTGAGATTCGCACTTCCGCCGTTCGCACCTTGCTTCGTCCCGCCGGCTTGCGTTGCAGCGTCAGCTCGGCCCGTCCCGTCAAAAACGTTTTTTCTCATTGTTGATGTGGCACCACGCTGGAATACCACCCTCCACATGCTCAGCGATTGTGGCAGCAGCGCAATGCCATTACGCAGTCCGAAGTGAACCATGGCCTGAACAAGCAGGGTACAGACCTCGGGGTGTTGAACACCGAGAGTGGAGGCAGGAGAAAGAGCTTGCACATCCTTGACAGTTTTGAATAAGCCACCAAACATGGTCAGTTGCGGTCGATGCCCTTGTCCAGCATGAGCATTTTGGTCGACTTAGTTCTGGATACGATCGTTGGTCATCTGAAACAACAGGTTCCCGCCATGCACGACGGTGGAGGAGACGGACACAGATGCGGACACGGAGCCTTTCTCTCCGTCAAATCCACAAGGCCCCGACAGTTTCACAATTTCATCGGTCTTCATTAGGGCAGTGGTTCGGGGCGGTCCAGAGCTAGTGCAAAGGTGGCGCATTCAGCTCTCAGGGTGCATCATATCAGGCAAGTCAGGGCTGTGTTTAAGCTGTTGCCGGACCCGGCAGCGGAGGGGAGGAGGAGGAGGAGGAGGAGGAGGATGGTTATTCCTAGGACACCGAAGTTACCGAAGTCCCTGCCTTGGAAGAGGGTTGGCAGGCGGAATTTGGAGGCGGAGGAGGAGATGAGGAAGATCAGTTTGCTAGTGCCCCTCGACCAGAGGCTTGGGAAATCAAGGCTCCATCTCTCAAATGGTGCGTGGATGCTCCATTTCTCCAACATGAGCACTCGCATTAAGGCCATCAAAATGAAAATCAGTTTACTGGGTGGCCACCCTCCTGGATCCCCGGTACAAAACAAAAATCAGCATTCCTTTCCACAGCAGCCACCCAAATTAGAGAGTTTAAAATGCAGGAAATGGGAGACTTGCTGATTGATCAAACTGGAGACATCTGGTTGCGTCTGCTTCACGTTCCCCAAATGTCACGTGGAACAACATCAGCGACTCGTGACAGCAGTAGAGTGCCAAGTAGGCGTAGCCGGAAGCAGCAGGCCAAGGTGCAGAAGCCTAATGGGTGCTATGGCAATCTTGTTTACCACCTCACCAAAACGACATGCAATGCAGGGCACACATCCAACACACAGAGATCAGCTTCTAGATCATGGTGCAGGACTATCTGCGTCTCAATCACACGATGTTTTTGCATGTGTTCCGGGACCCAATAGACTTTTGGTATCTCAAAAATGGACGAATGGCCGAGCTGGCTGGTCACGCCTTAGATGTGTTGTCCTGCCCAGCAGCAGCGTCATACTGAGTGGACCTTCTGCACAGCTGGAGGAGTCATTACAGACAAACGCATCGGCTCTTCCACAGATAATGTGGATCTCGTTTGGACTTTCATCAAGATGAATCGGCATGGATCTCTGATGATGTTGTGGGCCCCAATTGCGAGGTACGACTTAGTTGCGCCAGTCTACTACACATTCCTTTTCAAACAGAATTGGTCTCTTGAAAACTTTCTTTTTTAAAATGATCATTTCTTACTGCAATTTTTATTTCTCTTTTCCAACAGTTAATTTTGCTGGTTTTGATTGTGAGGAGAATGTAAAACAGCAAGGTTCATGACAAACACGTATTCCATTTACTCACTTTATCTTAAAGAAGTTTTCGCATTGTCAATGGTTTTGAAGGTCAGTTGCTGTGAGATACAGCTATAATTTATGTCCTTTGGAACAGAAATGTGTCTTCTAAGTGGCCATCATTTCTCCCTCCACAATTTTTCAAAATAGTGGTCTGAGAAGTCATATTTATAATTTTTTGGGGTATTGTAGCTGTGAGATCAGCACAATAATCATGCTCCTTTTGTAACAGAAATGTGGCTTCTAAGTGGCATTTCTCCCTCCAGAATTTGTACAGTGGCTGAGAAGTCATTTTTATAATTTTTGGGTCATTGCTGCTTTGAAAAGCAGCAATACTACAGGTCCTATTATAAAAAAAAAAAAATGTTGTTTCTAACAGACTTTGTTTTCACAATTGTCAAGAGTGGCTCAAGGGTGATGGTGCTTCAGAAGAAACATGAATAGGTAGGGACATGTTATTGGACACATATTGCAAATATGACTTGTTTTTGCAAGATCTTTAACATAGCTATCAATCCCTGTATTGAGACAACCCATTTAATACAATGAAAAAAGAGAAACAAAGAACATGGTGGGATTCATCCTATTTTAAAAATGTGTTTTCTAGAAATTAAGGTACTAAAAAACTTGCATGTAACAAAATAGCTGTTAAAAAAATTCCTATGAACTTGTAAAAGGGAGGGTACAGGAAAACTTGACCAGATGTAGGGTTATTCAGAGGACCATGGAGTATGGAGCACGGTACAGAAGAACAAGAGTACAGAGAACCATTTCCTCCAGCAGTTGAGTAAAATGAGAAAAAGAATCCAAGATAAAGGGCACCTGGCGTGTAACAGGAGCGTTAACCACCAGTATTTCAAGTGAAGCTTCCAATTGGTCCACATCATGACGGTAGGGGCTAAGCGCTACCAGGTATTGACTGTGTAAGAGGAAAAAGGCCTGGAGTTCTCACACTTTTTCCGCTTCCGCACTCTGCTTCAGCACTGGACAGTTTTCGTTTTCGCTGCTTCATCAGGGCATTTTAACCTGTCGGTGTTAATAGATGGACGGACGCCAGCATGGGTTTCACAGCACTCATGCTTTGGCCCCGGAAGGTATGTCAATGTTCCAGCTTCAAACTACAATGGTGGTTGAAAGCTCCTTTTTACGGCACTTTTTAAATGTGGGGGTCATGAGGTTTGGGGCTCATGCTGTGTGCCCAGGACAGGTATAGTCAATGTCCTGGGAAACTAAATTGGTGGTTGAAAGACTCCTTTTTGTGGGCATTTTTAAATGTGGGGGTCATGCAGGTTTGGGGTCATGCTGCGTTCCAGGACAGGGATATTCAATGTCAGTTCATGTAACTGATGGTTCAAACATACTGCCTTCTGGCACTTTTTAATTTGTGGTGATGCAGGTTTAAGGGCGGCTTGTGGTTTACAAGACAGGGAATTGTAAATGGTCTGTGGTCTTTTTTTTTGTGACTTTTATAACCTAAGTGTGGTTGCCTAAGATGTAGCACGTATCCATTTGACTGTTTGGATGATTAATTTCAGCTTCTCCAGCTTGTTTGGGTGTAATAATGATGGTGTTTTGTTGCTCTCCCATAGACTTAATGGTCATCGCGCATAATCGATAGCTCACTATCGAAAAACCTGATCGATAGCGGGGAACCGGCACTATCGACTATCGATCGATCTCGTAGCCAACGCAATCGCTCAACACTACTAATGGAGTATCCAAAAGTTGGAAAGCAAAATCCTGGCATAACTTGGGGTTACCATGTGGTAGGGCCCAGAGGGGTCCACACTGGAAACCCTATTGTATTGACAGCCCACCAGAGTCCAGATGTTTGATTTGTTACCCTGTGCAGAAATTAATGGCTACAGCCGGATGTGTGTTACCCAGCGCAGATGGTAGAACGAGTAGTAGTGGATAGGTTCATACATTCGCTGCCCAGACCTATCCAGACCTGGTGGCCAAGGGAACCCTCAGGAAGGTCAATCGTCTGGTGGCTTGTTTGGACGTTTTACACTGTTTGAGAAACTCCCGAGGCCTGAGGGGGGGTCGAAATTTTGTCTCTCTGGGAAAGCCGAGAGATTCCGAGAGGCCGGGACAACAGAGCCCACAGCAGCGCCTAACGGCAATGTGGACAGAGCCTTGAAACAGGGGGACCCTGCGATGTGGTTTGTGGGGGATGCCATGACCCAGGTCATAGGGTTATCCCAGTGCCCCCATCACTATGGAACCCATGGACTGCTGGACGGGACGGCGTTCTTCAACTGTTATTGCTCCACACACATGTCTGGCGGGTCCCTGCACGGAGGAGGGGGCCCAACAAGTGCTGCCAACTGACGGTCAATGGGACTTTGGTGTCAGAACTATTGGGACTCAGGTGAGTTGGTCACGCTCTTCTCGGGCCTCTTATTACCATGAGTGGTCCAGAAGAAGTGTAGGTGATACCTGTATTCATGGGGACATACAGGGATACCCAGTGGCCCAGTTGACCATTGGAACAGAGCGGGGGAGTTAGGTCCACCAGGTACGGGTGTCCAGCCTATGTATTGACATTATAATCGGGCGATTTCCTATGGTGTGGGCATCTGTGGGAACAGTACTACCACAGAACCAGTTCGCCTCGCAGGAGGCCTGGAAAGAGACCGGCAGTCCGGCGGTGGCTGTATCAGAGGGTGACCAGGAGTTTCCCCTGTCTGTGTTGCTTGGGGATAATGAGGAGGCAACCCCTGATGAGCTGGTCCCCGACTTGAAGATATCCCGGTAAAACTTTGGGTCTGCCCAACTCCAGGATTAGACCTTGAGAGAGGCCTGAAGTAGTTTTCGTTTGGTAGTAAATGTGTGTTGCCCCAAGAGCCGGGTTGGAAAAGAGGTACCCCCATTTTGCCGATGAACGGGGATCTGCTAATCAGGGGCTGACAAAATGTCAGGATGGTTGGTAGAACAAAAATCTTGTAGTGTCTCAAGCATACCAGAAGATGGTGATTAGACATGGCTCGATTCCATATGTGTTGGGGGGCAACTTGGGTCAGAGAAGACCACAGGAAAGGATCCTTCAGAGACTATTGGCCGGGGATTCACCGACACGTTCGGGAATATTGCCAGTTCCTGACCGTTTGGCCAGATCACCTCCCGGTTATAGCCCACTTCAGCAGCACCTGATAACCCTTACGATTTTTGAGTGCCATTTGATAGATTGCAATGGATTTGGGAGTGACCCTGTGAAGTCAGGCCAGAGGACAACAGCCAAGGAGTTGTTTCAGATGTTTCTCCCGGGTTGGGATACCCTAGGAAATTCTGATTGAATCAGGGGACCCGTTCATATCGAGGGTGGATGCGGGACCCTCTGATAAAGTGTTAAAAGTACCAGCTCCGACCTCTGTTATCATCCACAAAAAGATGGGCTGGTTGAAAAACGTTGTAAACATGGACCTGGAGGGCTATGTTAAAACGAGTGTTGAAAAGGATGGCTGAGGACTGGGATTATCTTACTACCACTATCTGCTGTTTTTCATCAGGGAGGTGCCCCAAGCATCCACAGCGTTTCCTCCATTTGAGTTTGTTATATGGCAAACACCCAGGGGTGGTTGTTGGGATGTTGCCAAGGAGACCTGGGAAGCGGGGAGTTCAGTCCGTTTATAAAAGTGTAATAGAGCATATCTCCCAGATGCAGGAGAGAAATAGCACAGGTGATGCCTATTGTGAAGGAGCATATTCTCCAGGCTCAAGAGGCACAGGCAAGGGTTATTATAGGTCTGTCCGTCTCAGGCACTGTTAAACAGGTGAGACTGAGTTCTGGTGCTGGTACCAACACCGAAGCAAGTTTCTCGCAAAAATGACAAGTGCATATGAGTAGTCGCAAAAACGTGAGTGAGGTGAATTACAGGGTTACACCAACCAGGCAGGAGGTAGCCCTAACAGTGTATCATCTGAATTTGTTAAACTCTGGAAAGTTAGGGATCCCTCTAGAAGCCCCATGCGCTGTGGCCCAACGGACGCCGGGGGTTGCAGCCATGGAGGAGGTCAAAGTGGCGGGGGACCCTGTGCGCCATCTCAGGAAGCAGCAGTTGTAAACAGGTTGCTACCTACAGAATAGAGATTTATTTACACCAGAATCACCCAAGGTCGAACCACCGTATGAAGCATGAGATAATCACTGACCCCCAGGTAAGGGGTCATTTTTAAAAAAAACCGTATGGGTGCCCGAGGCCTCGCAGGGAGATCATTGTGAAGAGGTCCAAAAGTATGTGTGGCACTAGGGGGATCGAGAGGAATCAAAAAAGTGGGTGGTCTCAGTCCCTTAGTTCCTCGTCCCGAATCACAATGGGGAATGGCAATTTTGTGTAGCGATTTCGCAAACTAAACGAATGGTGTCTAAGGTAGATGCCTACAACATGCACAGGGTAGATGAATTGATAGAGTGACTGGGTCCAGCTTGATTTCAGTACCCTGGATCTACCAAAGGGTATGGCAAATTCTGATGTCATAGGAGGTATGAGAGTGACAGCGTTCTCCCACACCTGAAGGGGTCTTTCCAGTATGTCAGATGCCTTTTGGTTAGAGGGAGCCCACGGCCATGTTCAGAGGGCCATGGACCGGTGGGTAGTGAGTCCCCACAGAAATATGCGGCAGACTATCCGGATGACATAGTCATTTTTAGTCAGGACTGGGGAAAGTTCATATGGTCTAAGGTTCAGGCTGTCCTGGGGGCCGTTAAGGAAGGGGGGTTTCACGGTTACCCCAGCAATCGGCCATTAGGGATGGAAGAAGCCAGATTACCTAGGGTACTTCGTGGGCGAGGAAGTGATCAAACTCAACTGAATAAATTGGAACCATTCAAATCTGGCCCCGTCCCCAGAACAAAAAACAGGTCAGGGCGTTCCTGCTAATTGTGGGGTACTATAGATGGTTCATTCCCAAGTTCGCAGATATAGCGGTGCCCCTCACCGACCTGACAAAAGGAGCCAAGTCAACCGTGATTAAATAGTCCACGGATGCTGAAGGGGCCTTTCAAGAAAAACTAAAGTCAGCCCTCTGTAGGAAGCCAATGTTTGTTGCCCCAGATTTTTCCAGGGAGTGTGTGTTTCAGACAGATGCGTCGGATGTGGGGTTAGGGGCTGTGTTGTCGCAGGTAGTAAATGGAGAAGAGCACCCGGTAAGCTATCTGAGTAGGAAGTTGTCCCCGGCAGAGAAGAATTACTCAATAATCGAGAAAGAGTGCCTAGACATTAAGTGGGCCCTGGATTCCCTGCGTTACTATCTACTGGGGCGCAGGTTTAGGTTGGTGTCAGATCATGCCCCCCTCAGATGGCTAAGAGAGAAGAAAGGGAAAAATGCTCGGATCACCCGCTGGTTCTTGGCCGTACAAGATTTCAACTTCTTGGTAGAACATAGGCCCGGAAAGCTACAGGGTAATGCAGATGCCCTGTCAAGGGTGCACTGCATGGTGAGTAAAGGTGCCCAGGACCACGGCCTTGGGCGGGGGGGGGGGTATGTAAGACAGAGGGGATTGTGGTGGACCAGAGATATGTGTCACCAAGGACCCTGGTGTTGGTGAGGTGAAAACATGTAATTTCATGTGTCAGCGGCGGTCGTGGTTATTGACACACGTTTTATTGTTGGTATACTTGCACAGCAAGTAGTCTGGATCTGGTTTTCAAAGGAGCAGTCATAGAGTTGGGTGGGTGACTGCTCCCACATCTTAAGGTACAGGCCAGAGTTTGTTTTTCTGTATGTAAGCCTGGAGGTCAGATGGGTAGGGGGAAGTGATTGATTGTCTGTGATGCTGGGAGAGTGATGGTGTGTGCAGCAGAAGATCCCAAGAACAGACTACAGGCTGGTCTTAGTTGGAGACGAGGAAGGCTGGAGGCCTGATCTGGACACAGGACTGTATGTGTCCCACATGGACTGTTTTATTTTCTCTGCATTATGGCTGAAGTTAAGCCCACGTTTATGTTGCTGTTTGTTTAAGGCTGAAATAAACGCCTGAACATGTAAACAGAGCTAAAGGACTGGTCCTGTGTTATCCTACCACCGAGCTGACAAAGAACTAAATGTCCCAGCATGCGGTGTCTGCACCCGTCGTGTTAAAAAAAAATAAGCTCTCCCCCCAAAAATAAGCCTTAGCCCTTTTTTCGAAATGAAAGTAATAAAAGACTCTGTCTTATTTTTGGAAAAACACGGTACTAGTAGGCATTTTGCCGCTAATAAAATGTGGTCGCAGGTATTTTGTCGCTAATAACTTAATGTCACTTGTCAGTACAGGCTGCAGAAAGACGTTTCTGCTGGGTCCACCCAATAAACAAGCTGTGGTATGAACGAAAGCACATTGGACAATTGTATACAGAATTGAGAAGGTATAAACTGTTATCCTTTACTTTGTAAAGACTATATTAATGCAATGATACCACTGTATTTCCATTTTTGTATAGTGATTACCATATATTGATTTTAATAATTATTTTTTTCCATGTAGTTTCCCTAAGAAGTGTTTCACTTTATAATAATGTCAATTGCGCCTTCAATAGACTACTGGAGATTGTGAGTCCACACATCAGCAGAGAAGATACATGGATGCGTTCAGCCATCAATGCCAGCAACAGACTGCTCATAACTTTGCAGTATGCTTTCCCTCAAAATTACCATTTTGGTTTCTATATTCTGGTATCTAAATGGTGATTAGAATTGTATCTTAAAGCTATTTACTGGTCAATGTTTTCAATAATGTCAATTTTTTTAATTTTTTTTTTTTTAGGTTTCTGGTAACTGGAGAGAAATACAGTTCTAAGTTTATTGCCATTAAAGTGGGCACCTATGGTAGTACAGGGGGACTCCAGGGCATTGCTAATGTCACAATATGGTTGTACAGTGCTGTAGAATCAAACACAGTACCACTACCATCTGCACTGCTCGGAACATCTGAAGTAGTCCCCTATGTGATGGTCACAGATGAGGGTTTCCCACTGATGAACAGCATGCTGCACCCTTCCTCCAGAGGGGTCTGGATGTGTGGAGGTAGGTATTTAATGCCCGTTTAAGCCACGCACGAAAATTTGTTGAATGTGCGTTTGGTATTCTGTCTGCAAAGTGGAGGATTTTCACTGGGCCACTGCAGTTGAAGGCAGAAACTGTGGATCTTGGGATAAAAGCAGCCTGTGTCTTACATTATTATGTACAGGACTATAAAATCCACCTGGATGTGATAGAGGAGGCACAGTACTCTTTTATTGATTCCACACTGATTTTGCAAGTAGGCCGTCCTTCAACTACAGTGGTCCATGTTGTGTGAAACCTGAGTACTTCATGAGTCCCCAAAGCGCCATGTATGGGCAATTTGGCTGCCTCCATCCTCGTTCTCTCCAGCATTGATAGCTATGTTTTTATCATGTTTCCTGTCTTTCTCTAGTAACTTCTTCCCAACTACTGAATAGGCCCTGATCTTCACAGTGTGTCATGTTTTGGCTTCAAATCTATTTTTTATATCTTTTGTTGTTCACTAATACATTTTTGGTTGATACCTCAATTTTTGTTGTCTTCATATTTGTCTTTTTTAACACAGTTCAATAACATCTTTGTATCAGACAATTGTAATTACTCCCCCAAAAAATGACACTACATATATGCTGTGATTTACAGTAGAAGAAAGACATACTTATTCCGAGGACCATGTATGTAATGTACAATACAATAATACAAGCCAAAGTTCAAAGTGTAAAAAATATAATTTAATATAAAATATTTTAATATAAACAACAAAAAAATTATTACCCATTTAACCAACAACCCAAAACTCCATTAATAAAGTGCAAATTTTAAAAATGTAAGTTAAAAACATTAAGAACCTAAAAAATTATAATTCCTTATAGCTGGTTGAAAAATGGGAGGGAGAAGAGGAGGAGTGCACTCTGAGGCACGATGAATGTCAGCTCCTCATGATATGGCATCTTTGGTTGACGAGAGGGGCTCCACTTTTTTCCCCCAAACATTCCCACTTCTGGAAGCGGTCACACACACTCTTCCACCGCTTTTTGACATCATCAACTGTTGACAATAGAAAATAAGATTTAAATTTCTAGCCTACACAGCTCAGTTATTAAAATCTAAGCATTCTGAGTTTCACAAGGTGACATTAGCGCAAGAGTCACAAATAGGCATTATCGACATGCATGTGCTTACATCATGACTGCAGCCTCTCTGTGGAAAATGAGCAGATGTGACCTTACAGAACAGACACGTGCCAAATCTTGACTCAGTGAAAAAAAGAATGAATTTTTTAACAGATGCACTAAAAAATAGAAAAATAAAAAATTCCAATATGAATATTAAAATCCACTTATGGATCATCCCCCATAGTCTAGTGTCGTACTCTTGCCAGTCACTTGGCTACAGCGCCTCACAAACATCCTGGGAGTGACTCAATAAAGTCCTGGTAGGCTGTCACAGGTATCTGGAGTCATGTTGATAGCTGCTGGAGGGTGTGTGGGTGAGGATCCAAAGTGCAAATATGACTATTAAGTTCATCCCACAGATGCTCAGTTGGCTTAAAGTCTGGGAAATTAGGGGCCTTGGGTAGTACTTGGAGTCTTTGTTATACTCCTCCAACCAGTATCAGACACTTCTAGATACTGTATATGACATGTCGCTTTGTCTCGCAAAAAAATCCCATCTGCCCCAGTGAAAACAATCAGCATATATGGGTGTACATGATCTGCAAGGATGGTTTCATACCGAAATCAGTAGAGATTGTCATCCACATGGATGAATGGGCACAGAGAATGCCGTAAAAATAAACCATAATGCTACCAACACCAACTTGTTTTTTTCCAGCAATGGTTGCAGGGTGTTTTATCTTTGATATTTCATGACTGATATGTCAATGTCCATTCGTTTGATGGAGCAGAAAATATGACTTAATATTAAAAAAGGTGACCTTTTGCCAATCAATCGATTACTATACTGCTTTTCTGCCATTACAATTTCATTAGCAGAGGTGCAGTAACCATTCATTTGCTCTGGATCTTCATATGCCATAGGTTCCGCTAAACTGTTGTTGTAGACACACATCTTGCAGCCCTGATTTTGGCGGTGAGCTGCACCACTGTATATCAGTCCACCCTTGCTCACCTTCGTAGGTAATGTTCACGTCTCACATCAATGGCACAAGGTAATCCACAGTTACCACACTGGTTATTCACAATAGTGCAATTTGTAGATACACTTTGCAGCATGCAAACTGTTCACAAACTGCACAGTTTCAGATATACTATCCCCTTTGGCCTGAAAGCCAATATCATCCCTTCTTGCAACTCTGATCATTTGCCTCTTTTACCCATGACAGCAAAGAGATGTGTGTGCAGACAGTCTATCAAATATATTATATACCCACCAAGCCAGATCTCAACACATAACTTCATGTACTATGCGCTGCAAGGTAGAAAGCATGTATACAATTTACATTTATCAAAAAGAAAAAAGTTATATTGAACTGTTGTTTTGGATGTAAAATAATAATATTTTGAATCATGTATGGGTAAACCTCTGTAACAAGTGAAAACTTTGTTACAGAACATCATTTCTTTCAGTAATATCTTGTATAAGATCAGAATTCATCCTACTGTAACAGTCTTTGAATGAGGTCACTGTCTGTCAAGAACAGCATAACAGGGCATACCAGTCCCAATGGCAGCTTATGATAGCACACATTAAAGGAGGGCTGGACAGATGCTTCTAGTCATAACCCACAAACCCATTTTCACACAAGTCAAAGGTATCATCAACTGCATAAAACCCCTGCTCAATACAGATGAAAAACAGAAAACTATATTCCCAGAAACGCCCCTAATAGCATAGAAGCAGTCTCCTACGGCCTCCACCATAGTAATTAGATGCAGACTGAGATCTAACCAAAACACATGACCTGAAAGAAACACTTGAAACAAGCAAATTGTTACGCGGCAAACTTGTGTGCAATGAGATCATATTCTCCATTCTCTGATCAATGCAAAGAACTATTAACTGAAATATGATACTGTGCATCAAAGAATCGAGCTATCTGCTGTGTCCATGTGCATAGGAGTAAGATGCCAACTTTATTATCTAAAATCACCTTATTAGAGAGTTTATTCACAGATGTCCAACAGACTCATAGTGAAACCTGATCTCTACATATTAATGCAAATAAATATATATTACTGTAAATGTTCAGATGAGATAGAATTGAAAAAAAGTATAGAAAATACTCAGACACACAGAAGTTCAATAATCCTTCTATAGTAGCATCCGTTCAACAAAAATACTACTCTACGCTGCGTGTGGTTAATTATACTGCGGGTTTCCTTAAAGGGATATTCTTGATTCTTTTATTATTTAATATTTCTAATTATTTATAAAATAGGAAACCATACAATGTTCTATTAAGTTTAATATGCTGATTAATAACAGTCACCATTCTCCACGTAACCTTTAGATCGGCTTTTTGTTGTTTAGTACATTCATGAGCTACATCAAAAGAACTAAACATGTTGTTGTTCATATTACTCCCAACATTCAGTTGACAAAAGAAATATGATTAATTCTGTGTTTTGAACTTGCACTTTTCTTATAACCTTGGGCATATTTCGGTAGAACTCATCATGGCATTGTCTCATGGCTTGCTTCTGTCCTGACAAACATCATATTTAAACTGTCACCCTGAAAGTGCTAAGCAGTGTGTCAACAAAGTATTATACACCAGGAAGAGTTGAGCAATTTGATATATAGTTTTGTGGGAAAAAATTTAGAATAACTTATTAATTAAAACTCCTGCTCGCTCTGGGATTAGGAGTCCAGTATGTGGTCCTACTCAGAGAGTGACAGCTTTCCTTGTATGAGCATGTATTTACAGATAACTGTCATTCACTGGGTATGACCGCCAACTGGACTCCTAAAACGTGAGCAGAGATTAAAAGGAATACAATTCAAGCTATATTGAATGTATCACACAAACTATATATAAATAAAGTAAGGATTGTAAACAGGGGTGGACAGTTGAGTTAAAAACAGTTTATGAGCTCTCTGCTATCCTATATGTCATAGCAGAACACCATTTTAACTCTTTTTAATTATCGATAGATAATTGTTAGCCAAAAAATTAAGTAGTTTAGGCATTTATAGATTTAGTAAATGTTAACTTGATAACTCAACTACAGTATATCGAGTTGTCACAATGCTACAGTAGACTATGGTGCTGTAAATTGAGTTATTACGATGCTCTGGTCATGTTAACCGTTGCTCCATCTGTACAATCTAATAGACAGTAGGAAGCTGTTTCAAGGTGATAGTGGGCCCTTTATCTTCTGGGCCACTCTGCAGCTGACACAGGTTGCACCAAGCATATGTCAATCTCTGAACACTCCAAGTTTTTCTGCACCTCCATTTGCAATTTGTACAGACGCTAGTGCACACTGTCGAGAGTGCAAAAAGTAAATTTTCAAACACCAAATACAGCAGCACATAGACGGCACTTGAAAACATTGAACTAGTGGAATATTTTGAATGCATTACTGCAATGTTTTATACATTATACAGACTAACTTATTATTTTTTTCTTGGATTGTGCTTTTGGAGGAATGGTTTTCTCTTTTAGCTGTGCACTCCTCCCACCTGGCAGTATGAGGTCCTTATAATCAGTATGAATAGAGCCAAGCCCTAAATGTATGGTAGCTTTTGCACACAGAGAGGTGTTAGAATTGGGGATCCACCTTATTAAGCTAAATTGATGTGATAGATGGGGACATTCAACTTCATCAATTATACACTAAGGGCCCCATGTTTGAAAACTGTCTAGCAATAAGACAGTCTTTGTTACCCATAGCAACCAATTAGAGCTCAGCTTTCATTTTATATATTGCTCTTGATAAAAAAAAAAAGCTGAGCTCTGGTTTTCATACACAAGGGTTTGTATGGGTTTTAGTGCTAATGTGTTTGAGAATCTCTGAAGACTGTGATGTCCAAACAAAATAAACACTTTTTTCTCTAATTTGACAGAATGGAAATTTTGGGCGGCATGTATGAACGGGGCTGTGCCAGATATCTGGCATCTTTTCAGCCCAATACAAAGCCCAGCCCCGTTTCCTGCATTTTAAAAACGCCATTATCAGGTGCATTACATAGCTTTGTAATGCAGCTGATTTCGGGTTCATGTGGGAGGCAGGGCGCACTAGAACCGTACGAAGCTATACGTTTTTAGCCGTGCTACGGCATTTCTAGGTGCATTACTGCTGGAACAGGTAAAGCACTTTCAAATTAGTTTACCTGAGCCAGAAATGTATTAGTGTTAGAATGCACCTGATTTATGACTCGCTGTAGAACAGGTTCATAAATCAGGCGCATTCAAGGCTATTATTATGCACATGAGATTTGGCTTTTAAACGCCAAATTTCATACATGTCACCCTATGTCCTTATCAGACCCTAGAGCCCAGCTGCAACTAGCTACAAAGTTACTATATTCAGAACATTATCTATAGTTATGTCCTTGGTGAACTGACTTACTATAGAAGCCATAGTTTACTACAAAAGGGCGTGACCATGCACAGAGGACCACCCTGGATTGTAAATTAACACTGAAAGAGTCCTTCTTTCAGGATCCAACTTCAACAAAATGATTTATGGACTTACTTTGTGATTAAATTATCCAGTTTTCAGTGTCCAGTGAATGCTACACTCTTTTTCTTTCCATTGATACCCCTATGGCCAGTGACCCATGCAGCTCAAAAAGGTCTATCTCTATCATTACTGAGGGCACCACCACTAGCTCTGATTGGTTGGGCAGTCCAGGACTCTCTATTTTATTGATAGAGCAATTTTATGTTGTTACAAACCTTACACCTTACAGTCACCTTCCAGACCTCACAGTCATCTTATTAAGGCAATGTATATGTGTTCATTATTTTGAGAACTACCGTATTTTTCAGACTATAAGATACACTGGACCATAAGACACACATAGGTTTTAGAGGAGGAAAATAGAAAAAAAATGGAAGCAAAAAGTCCGGGCTGATGTGTAGTTTTTATTGGTATCATTTTGGGGTAGATGAGACTTTTTGATCACTTTTTATTTAAATTTTTGGGGATATTAAATGACCAAATATCCACAATTCTGGAGTTTGGAATTTTTTTCTTCTATGCTGTACAGTGTTTGGGATAAATTTTGTTATAGTTTAATAGATTGGACTTTTACGGAGGCGGCAATACCAACTATGTTTTTATTTGTAAAATAGCAAAATGGAGCAATCTAAACTTTAATATTTTTTCATTTATTTTTTTCACTTTAATACTTAGTCCCCCTAGGGTGCTTGAGAACTTGTCCTATATACAGCAGTACTATGGTACTGCTGTATATAGTATTTCCATTCATTAATTACATATTACACCCTGGCAGGGTGTAATAGTTGTAC
This sequence comes from Phyllomedusa bahiana, assembly GCA_025379985.1. Classification (NCBI taxonomy): domain Eukaryota; kingdom Metazoa; phylum Chordata; class Amphibia; order Anura; family Hylidae; genus Phyllomedusa; species Phyllomedusa bahiana. The sequence continues at coordinate 207,321 of JAODAL010000960.1, forward strand.
ATACATGGCAGCTGTGGAGGCCTGCATGAAGCTTCCTGCTGCTATGGCAACCGATCCCCCCTCCACACACACACACACACACACATGCACTCACACACTGCAATTAAATGCGGTGCGGTGCGGTGCACAGAACAGCTCCTCATTCAGCTAGACGCTACGGCTGAGATCGCCACAGTGTCTAAAGTGTTAACAGCAAGGAGGGAGCCGGAGGGAGCAGGCTTTAGCCCCTTAAATACCGCCGACGGCTTCCCGCATCATCACTCCTCCTCATCCTCCTGCTGGCCCGAAAGAGCGTATTCAGACTATAAGATGCACCCTCTTTTTCCCCAAATTTGGAGGGAAAAAAGTGCATCCTAAAGTCCGAAAAATACGGTATATGGTACAAACTGTGGTTTATTTTCATACGAAACCCTATGGCGTTCTTGACTACAACAAAACTTTTTATGCAATTTAAAACACTTTTTGGATGTAATTACACTGTCAATGCTTTAGATAAAGTTATGTTTCTCTGCAAGAGCGTCTGGGATCACATTACAGTTCTTTAAAACAAAAGTACAGTATATTTTGTGACAGATTCATTTTTAGATTAACAAAGTCAAATCTGTTCTACTTAATATGATAGGGTGTATAAACATAAAGATAGAAATACAAAGACATATGCTGTATTAAGACACCATATGTGCATATGTACAGTTAAGTAACACCCTATTTAGTAAAATGTTGTTAAAATACTGTACAAAAATCTACAATTTAATTTTTGGCTATGAGCAAGGATTGAGATCATAGGTGCCATCTGCACATAGCAGGTAAAAACATTTAAAAGGAAAAAGAATATTAGTTCAGGCCATTTTATAATTTGAAGGGATTGTCTACTATGGATAATCATTTTCTTTTCCAGTTGCTAGGACCCCCAGGAAGGGCTGTAGTGTAAAGGTGGCCCTGGCAGCAAGTGTTTAATCTGACTGCAGCGCCATAACTAGTAAAATTAAAGGGCTGTTCTGATGCTACAGAATGTTCGTTAGTCCGTTGGGTCATGATGAAAAATAGAAGATAAAATGAATACTTATCTATTAGACGCTCTTGTTCCTGTCACTGTGACTGTTTTGTTGATCCTGGCAGTAGACTTGGCCTTTCACCTTTCAAGGGACAGGTGCAGCCAATCACAGGCCACAACGTTCTTGTGTATGTGACCACTGCGACTTGTGAATAGCTGGAACTGTCACATGAAGGATGAACGGGCAAGTCTACTGCCGAGATCACCGAGTTGGTCACAGCGAGGGAATGAGAGCATCTAGGAGATAAATATTCTTTGTTTCTTTTCATTTTCATCACTAACAAGCATTTTGCAGCATCAGAACACCCCTTTGAGCATTAGGTCATCTTCAAGAATAGAAAAAACAACAAAAAAGGGAAAAAAAAACAATAACGTCGTCCCTGATAAACACCAAACAATTCTTATCAAAACCAAAATAGGGTGCATATCTAAACCATAACTTTAAACAATGAAATGTAAAAAATATTCTCAATGAAATCCTGTTCTCCACCACCGACTCCATGTAACTATGCAGAAAAAACAACAACAAATTTCTGTGTAATGTAAGCAAAGAACATATTTCTGCGTAATGTAAGCAAAGTGTGAACCGGAACAGGAGAAAAACTCTCTTAACCTCTACTTGACTTGTAAAGCCCTATAGATAAGGGAAATACAGGGTAACTGTCCCAAAAAGGATGACCCTGCCCGGGTCCTGTCCCTGAAACACACCGATCCCGACACTATATCCTCAAAATGTACCAAGAAGTCCCAACATGACATGTTTACGTTTGCCCACACTCTTCAGGGGACAGAATTATCATCTTATGGTACCACACAAGAAGTAAATCCACTACAAATGTTGCACTTATTTACAAATAACACTATCAAATGAGCAAATAAAACGTCTGTGCATATAAAATCCTATTGCAAAATATGAAAGGCATTTAACTCATATATGTTAATTTTGCAACTAACCATCAATGCATTTAAGATAATGTGAATTATTCCCCCAGTACCACAAATAATAGCTCTGGAGGAGAAAAATGGTGTACTATATTCCGCAATGTAAGTCCAGTGCGACTGAAGTTTGCTCAACTGCTGGAAAGGCAAGTCTATGGTACAACTTACCTTTGGGAAGACAGAAAAACACCTCCGGACCCACCCAAGCTAAGATGTAAAGCAGGAATCCAATACTAAACGCCCTTGAATCTCCTTTGTGAAATTTTACTTTGTTGCGGTGGATTTCGCTGCAGTTTTGGATGCACATAAGCTCAATTTAATATTGCTCATACACGTTCTGTCTATCCAACACAATGGGCCTTATTTATGAAAGCTGTCTAACAGTAAGATTGTCTCTGTTCCCCATTGCAACTAATCAGAGTTAAGTTTTCATTTGTTCCGAGCAGTTTAAGAAGATGCACTCTGGTTTCTATGGGAAACAAAAACAGTCTTACTATTAGACAGCTTTCAGAAATGAGGCCCAATGTCTGTGCAGAAATCGGATGGAAACTAGGTCAATAATTTGCCGGTCACTTTGCTTTTCCATAATAATCTGCTTCATAGAATATGTGGCATTGATTCCCATTCAGTTTAATGAAACACGGATTACAGGTGAAATATACAAAGATTTCAAAACAGGATACACACAGGTTCCATGACAAAACCTAAATGAAATTCTACCATGTGATCACGACAGCTTCCAATAAAATTTTCATTGCAATGCTCAGACAGGCTTAGTGATCTAAAGTGATAGACATCACTCTGGATAACAGATAAGGGTCTTGAACAGGACCCTTGTGTGGTAACTCTGAACTTTTTTGTATGATAGTGGACTGAAATTTTACAGTATAAAGTTTTGCAAAACTGTTTATTTTATGAGAACACTTTAACTTCAAACGTGTATCCACGAAAATAAGATGGAGTATTTTTTTTTTTATTTAATGGGTTACGGGTAGTGTTGAGCGATTATTATCGACAAAGTTGAAATCGGCACAGTTTTTTATGTTGATCGAAATTTTTAGATCATGCGATAATTTAGGTTAAAATCTGTGCATCATCTATTAAGATCGGGCCATTTCGGCGCCCTTTCCCGTCATTTTGGCGGCCAGCAAATCAGCTTACAGAATAGAGCAGGGTGAGATGTGTGTGCGACGTCCATGACTGGGGTGTGTAAAGGTTGCGATTGGCTGGAAAAATCACATGACCTCATTTTACATAGAACAGCCCTTCCTGTTCAGCCTCAGTGTCTCTCAGCATCTCAGAGCAGTAGGACATGCGCTCTGCTTGTGTCCAAACAGCTCAGCGAAATTATTCTATTTCTTCACAGAGAAAGCTCTACTGTTAGCTGTGATCCTAACAACTTAGTTAGATTAGAGATTGGAAGATTTTATGTAGTTCGGTAGAGAATTTTAAAGGAGCATCTACCGCTGTAAAGTCACGGGGGGGAGCGGAGGGGGGCCCCCGCGGGCGAACACAGACAAGCTCTATAAAGAATACTGGATAAAGTTCACCAAGACTTAGTGTAGACATTGCACTGCAATAGCTTTATTATTAACAGTTTTCTATTGAAATATTTCCTGGATATTGGGCAGCCTGAACTATATTAGGATACACATTCTTTTCTAGTAACTGCAGGTCTCTTTGTTAGGTGCAAAACTCCACTTTATTTATCAGTATACATTTCAGATAGGTGTTCATTTTCAATTTTGCCCATTCCACCTTTGTTGATATATCCACCTTGCAGTTAAATTAGAATCCAGCAATTTTGTAGTCAGCACAGGTTGATAGGTGCCAAAAATACCTTGTATTATCCGAATAAATTTCAGATACATGTTTTTTGACTTTGCGCACTACAGCTTTGTTCATTGAGGCACCACTTAAATGTGAATACTGCAATTTTGGTAGTCACCACAGGTGAATTGAAAGGTGCCAAAAATTCCTTTTATTTTCCGTATACATTTCAGATACGTGTTTTTTGCACTTTTGCCCAGTCCAGATTTTTTGATAGAGCCACCTTGCAGTTAAATTTGAATCCAGCACTTGTGTAGTCACTACAGGTGAATTGTTAGGTGCCAAAAAATACCTTTTATTATCCGAATACATTACAGATACGTGTTTTTTGCACTTTTGGGCCCTACAGATTTGTTGATAGAGCCACCTTGCAGTTAAATTTGAATCCTGCAATTGTGTAGTTACCACAGGTGAATTGATAGGTGCCAAAAAATACCTTTTATTATCCGAATACATTACAGATACGTGTTTTTTTTTTACTTTTTGGCACCCATTACAGCATTGTTTAAAACATTGAGGCACGCGTTGCAGTTTTAAATGTGAAAACCTGCGAATTTTTTGTAGTCACCACAGGTGAATTGAAGGTGCCAAAAAATACCTTTATTATCCGAATAATTTCAGATACTGTTTTTTGACTTTGGCGCACTACAGCTTTGTTCATTGAGGCACCTTGCAGTTAAATGTGATACTGCAATTTTGTAGTCACCACAGGTGAATTGATATGTGCCAAAAAATACCTTTTATTATCCGAATAAATTACAGATATGTGTTTTTTTTACTTTGGCGCACTACAGATTTGTTAATAGAGCCACCTTGCAGTTAAATTTGAATCCAGCAATTGTGTAGTTAACCACAGGTGAATTTTAATAGGTGCCAAAAAATACCTTTTATTATCCGAATACATTACAGATACGTGTTTTTTTACTTTGGCACACTACAGATTTGTTGATAGAGCCACCTTGTAGTTAAATTTGAATCCAGCAATTGTGTAGTTATAACAGGTGAATTGATAGGTGCCAAAAAATACCTTTTATTATCCGAATACATTACAGATACGTGTTTTTTCACTTTGGCGCAGGCCAGCTTTGTTGATCTACTTTGCAGTTAAATTTGAATACAGCAATTTTGTAGTCACCACAGGTGAATTGATAGGTGCCAAAAATACCTTTTATTATCCGAATACATTACAGATACGTGTTTTTTGCACTTTGGCGCAGGCCAGCTTTGTTGATAGATCTACTTTGCAGTTAAATTTGAATCCAGCAATTTTGTTTTGATTTGAGAATAGCTGTGATTTGACGTCTTTTAATAAGAGACTTTCCAAAACTCTTCTATACCTTCTCAAATTTTTATATTTCTGAACATGGAGCGAAATTCAGGTGGTAAGCGAGCAAAGAGGGGAGTAAGACATGGAGGTAGAGGTACGAGAGAAGGTGCTCCTTCCAGTGTTGGCGACAACACGCATGACAGCGGATCGTCAGTTGCATGACCGTCTGGCCTTTCATCGCTGGGTCAGGGCCCTGTGAATCTCAGTAACGAACAGCGTCGCCAATCTGTCCTTCAGTGGTTAATGCAACCTGCATCCAGCACAATTGTCATGTTTAGAATATTTGGGGGCATTTTGCTGTGAAATGTAGCTAGGCTACAGGTCCTATTGTAAAAAATGTGGTTTCTAACAGACATTTGTTCTTCACAATTGTCAAGAGTGGCTCAAGGGTGATGGTGCTGTCAGAACAGGAATAGGTAGTACACTGTTAATGGACACATATTGCAAAATGACTTGTTTTTGCAAGATCTTTAACATAGCTATCAATCCCTGTATTGAGACAACCCATTTAATACAATTAATAAAAGAGAAACAAAGACATTGTGGATTCCATCCTATTTTAAAAATGGTGTTTTCTAAATTAAACTACTAAAAAACTTGCATGTACAAAATAGCTGGTAAAAAAAATTCCTCTGAATTGTACAAGGGAGGTACAGGAAAAACTTGACCAGATGTAGGTTATACAGAGGACATGGAGTATGGAGCACGGACAGAGGACAAAGTACAGAGACAATATCCTCCAGCACGTTGAGTAAAATGAGAAAAAGGGCACGTGGGTGGAACAGGAGCGTAAACCACCAGTATTTCAAAGTGAAGCTCAATTGGTCCGCACTCATACGGAGGGGCAAGCACTACCCAAGGACAGGGACAGTATATGTCCAGTGAAACTAAAATGGTGGTTGAAGACTCCTTTTCCGCACTTTTTAATCTGGGTCATGCGGTTTTGGGGTCAGCTGTGGCCAGGACAGGATTATTCTATCGTAAACTAATGGTGTTCAAAGACTCCTTTCCGCACTTTTAATCTGGGGGTCATGCAGTTTGGCTCATGCTGTGCCCAGGACAGGTAAGTCAGTGTCCAGTGAAACTAAAATGGTTGGTTGAAAGACTCCTTTTTCTGGCACTTTTAATCTGGGGTCATGCAGGTTTGGGGCTCATGCTGTGGCCCAGGACAGATATAGTCTATGTCCAGTGAAACTAAAATGGTGGTTGAAAGACTCCTTTTTCCGGCACTTTTTAAATCTGGGGGTCATGCAGGTTTGGGGCTCATGCTGCGTTCCAGGACAGGGATATTCAATGTCCAGTTCAAGTAAAATGATGGTTCAAATCATACTGCCTTCTGGCACTTTTTAATTGTGGTGGTCAATGCAGGTTTAAGGCTCATGCTGTGGTGCAAGACAAGGATAGTGAATGGTGTGTGATTTTTTTCTGTGGCTTTTATAACCTAAGTGTGTTGCCTAAGATGTAGCACGTATCCATTTGACTGTTGTGGATGTTAATTCCAGCTTCTCCAGCCCTGTTTGGGTGTAAGAATGAAGGTGTTGTTGCTCTCCCATAGACTTTAATGGTCATCGATCATAATCTATCATCGACCATCGAATATCTTGTCGATGATGGTCGACTATCGACCATAGACCGATGTCGAAGGCCAACGTAATCGCTCAACACTAGTTAGGGGTTATTTTCTGTTGGTGTCTTATTTTCTTGTTTCTCTGTTTACTGGTACATACAATATTGTGCTGCAGTAAATGGTGGATGTATACTCACCAAGAAAAGGCGACACCCCCCAAAGAATCTTATTCAACAGACCCCCTGAGTCCCAAAACAAATAAAGTTGGCAAGTGCCAATGATGGATGGCCTCTCACACACAGAACTGTCTCAGATCCTGTCAAAGGCACATAATGCTCAGTTCCCTTGCCATTCCAGCTATGTTCCACTGCAGCTAAATGTAACAGTTGGCTTCCCCTGGTGACCAGAAGCAGCCACAATGCTCAAGCTCGGGAGTGGAGTGATGCCAACGAGACTATCCGATCTGTGTGTGAGAGTATTGCACTACCCAACCTTTATTGATGTGGGGTGTTTTGGGTATGATTCTTTTGGGGGTATCTGCTTTCCTTGATAAACGGTCTACTGTATCTGTCCTGCTATATTCTATTTACTTTTTCACATATATAGCTGCCAGGACACTTTTTCAATGGACTATAGCTAGGACCTTTTTTTGGAGTAGGGCTTATATTTTAAGCATTATACAAAAATCCTGAAAAGTCATGCTATAGCTTAGTTTTGGGAAAATAGTACAATAAAAAATCACATGGTTTGCTTTCATTACATGGAGATTCGCTGTAGCATGGTGAAATGGAACTTATAATAGTGTTGCACTTCGGACTTAGGTTGATGTCAATTAGACCCAAATCCAAGTGACTTCATTCCAGTCAGCCTGAGTCACATTTTGAAAAAAATCATCAAGTAAATTGACTCTACCCTTAGAGGAGCACTGCACTTTTCTTTTCCTTTAGTTCATTACAACTTGCTTTTAGATACTCTGTAGTGTCTGTACTTTTTTTCTTACATGCAGCTGCACACAGGATTTCTGGCTGATGCAACTTGCTCTGTTAAGTCACATGACCTGCTCTCTGATTAGCTGAAAGACACAATGCTTTTGATGCTGACAGGAAGGCTGTCTCCCTATGCATTCCTATGAGACTGACTTTGAACCTTCCATAGGAATGCATAGAGAGATTCATTTCCAGGTCACCCAACCATGGTGTCTGTTTCAGCAACTCAGAAAGCAGGTCACATGACCCAGTGGCAGCAGTGAAAAATCATGTATGCAGCTGGAGGTAAGCAAAATTACTGGTACTACTGTGTTTATAGAAGCAATTTCTGATGAACTAAAGACCCTAGACCAGGAGTGACACCGTGCTGAACCTGCAGTGCCGAGGTAAAGTAAGTGAAACCTTAAAACAAACATTAAAAGCCCTATCCCTAACTTAGGGTTAAGAATAGAGTTTGCATTAAGGCTAGTGTAAGAGAAAAAAATTAAGGTTCAGGATGGCCTAAATTTTTTTCACAAGTTCAGCCAAATCTTTCTCAAACTTCACAGAGACTGCTTCGATCAACGCCAATATATACCATCAGTTTTAGACAGAACACATTACTTGGTTGGCATGCTTCATGTTATGAAGCATCTTTACAAATTAGTAGAGATGATCGAACTCTAAAAAGTTCTAGTTCGAGTCGAACCTCGAACTTTGAGAGGTTTGAAGTTAGAGTTGAACTCTAACCCCTTTAAAATCAATGGGAGAAGATGGTAAGGTTAATTTTTATACCTATACAGGTGAGGAGAAGCTGTAATTACCATCCATAACAGTACACCAAAATTAGGCGCATTATGCGCTGGGCACGACACATTGAAATGAGCCTAAAAATGATACGCTGTGCGCCTCCATAACACATAGCATATCATTGGTAGTGTATGTAATGAGCCTATCAAGGCGCATTGCGCTCAGAGGTGCATAACATATCATTACAAGTTTACGTAATGTGCCTATCGAAGCGCATTGTGCATGGAGGCGCATAACATATCATTACTAGTTTATGTAATGCACCTATCGATAGGCGCATTACATACACTACCAATGGTATGCTATGTGCCGCGATTTGCGCAATGCTCCTAAAAAGGCGCAATGCGTCTTTTTAGGTGCATTATGTTTACTATGCAAAGTATACCTGACACCAGATTTTTGAGAGGATAGTACTTCCAGGCGCACTTTACACTGATTTAATGCACCTAAAAACGTTTAAAATAGCGCGTTGAGCGCAATGTAGAACATGAACATTTACTCGAACGAACAGTAAAATGTTCGGTTCGGTTTGAGTTCTAAAAAATTGTGAAGTTCAACTCAAACTTAACTTTTATCAAACGGTTCAATCAACACTACAAATTAGGAAAACTCGTATTCTGAAGATTCTTATTTTACATAATGGGGGGGAAAATATCCATTAAATGGGCTCTGATAAAGAGAAAAAAGAAAAAGTCTTTTTGACCTTTGTGCTCCTCCACCATCAGCAAACAGCTATCTTCTCCTGTGCAGAATAGGTGGTGGAGGCTTGCATCATAACCATACATGCCACTAGCATTTCTGCACTGTAGAGACTGGCACCTACTGTTGAAGGCCTCAGTTGCTAGGCAACCACCTGGACTCATTCAGTTGCTGCCTAGCGAGCACCATCCTTGATTTAGTGGTGAGAATGAAGGCCTTCTTACTAAATTATTACCATCGGGAAATCCAGGTTCATAGCAGTATTTCCATGTTCAAAAATGTATATGAAGAGTAATATCCTGCAGATCTTTAATGTAATTTCTATGTTTCACACCTACTGATCATGGGAGCATTCCATTACCTTCATACATATACAGTATCTCACAAAAGTGAGTACACCCCGCACATTTTTGTAAACATGTATTACATCTTTTCATGGGACAACACTGAAGATATACAAGTTGATACAATATAAAGTAATCAGTGTACAGCTTGTATAACAGTGTAAATTTGGTGTATCATCAAAATAACTAAACACACAGCCATCAATGTCTAATCTGCTGGCAACAAAAGGGAGCCCAAAGTGAAAATGGACAAATTGTGCTCAAGTTGTCAATATTTTGTGTGGCCACCATTATTTTCCAGTACTGCCTTAACTCTTTTGGGCATGGAGTTTACTAGAGCTTCACAGGCTGCAGGCACTGAGATCCTCTTCCACTCTTCATGATGACATCATGGAGCTGATGAATGTAAGATACCTTGCGCTCCTCCAACCTTCCATCTGAGGAAGCCCCACAGATGCTCAATAGGGTTAGGTCTAGAGACATGATTGGCCAGTCCAGCACCTTTACACCCCTTTTCTTTAGTAGGGCAGTGGTCATCTTGGAGTACTCTCCTGCAGCCCATTTTTCAAAGGGAGAGGATCATGCTCTGCTTCATTATGCCACAGTACATGTTGGTATTCATAAATTAACTGTAGTTCTCCATAGCCGGCAGCACTTATGCAGCCTCAAACCATTACATTCCCATCACCATGCTTGACTGTAGGCAAGACACTTGTCTTTGTACTCCTCATCTGGTTACTGAAACACACACTTTACACCATCTGAATCAAATAAGTTTATCTTGGTCTCATCAGACCAAAGGACATGGTTCCAGTAATTCATATCTTTAGTCTGCTCGCCTTCAGCAAACTGTTTTCAAGCTTTCTTGTGCATCATCTTTACAATAGACTTCCTTCTGTGATGACAGCCATGAAGACTAATTTGATGCAGTGTGCGGCATATGGCCAGAGCACTGACAGGCTGATCCCCCGCCCCTTTAACCTCTGCAGCAATGCTGGTAGCATTCTATTATGAAAAGACAATCTCTGGATATGATGCTGAGCATGTGCATTCAACGTCTTTGGTTGATGTTGGCGGGGCCTGTTCTGAGTGGAACCTGTCTTGTTAAACCCCTGTATGATCGTGGCCACCCTACTGCAGTTCAGTTTCATGGTGTTGGCAATCTTCTTATACCCTAGACCAGCTTTATGTCGACCAACCATTTTTTTCAGATTCTCAGACAGGACTTTGCCTTAGGGTGCCATATTGATCTTCCAGTGACCAATATGAGAGAGTGTGAGAGCGATAACACCAAATTTAACACACCTGCTCCCCATTCATAACTGAGACCTTGTAACACTAACGAGTCACATGACACCATGGAGAGAAAATGGCAAATTGGGCACAATGTATCACTATTCACTTTGGGCTGTACTCACTTTTGTTGCCAGCGGTTTAGACATTGATGGCTGTGTTGAGTTATTGTGAGGACGGAACAAATGTAAACTGTTATACAAGCTGTACATTGACTACTTTATATTGTATTAAAGTGTCATCTTCAGTGTTATGCCATGAAAATAAATATTTCCAAAATGTGAGGGGTGTACTCAATTTTGTGAGATACTGTAGATGTTGAGAGTGAAGGTATACAGTACAAGACTACAGTATTATTTTATTCACCAATGACATGACCTTTCTCAAAGAACTTTAGCACGGGCAGATACTTACAGGCTCTTTTATCAAAACTGTCTAGATGCGAAACTGTCTTAGTTGCCCATGGCAACGAATCAGAGCTCAGCTTTCATTTTTCCAGAGCAGAAGAAAACATGAAAGCTAAGCTGTGATTGATTTTTATGGGAAACAAGGTCAGTCTTACTGTTAGACAGTTTTGATAAATGAGGCCCAGTGGCTCCTGGTGCAAGGACAGTTTATGGGTCTCTTGCTCTCCAATAGCTCATCATACAGCAACCCCTTACAGTGTGACTTCTAACAATAAATCAGTAATTCTGAATGCAATATACAGTGGACTCTCAACATATAATATGAATTGGATATTAAATGAATGACCATTGTATGTTGAAACAATTTTATGGGAAATCACAGCTCACACTGGCCCACAGAGGGGAAGGGGACCCCCCTCCTCCCACCATGGGCTACTATGCATAGTGGGCCCCTAGCATGGTGGGTCCCTAGACATTGCCTGCTTTAAAAAAAAGGCAGAGAAAAAGAGTGCAAGAGTGACATTTGCAGTCATGTATAGTAGTGTAGGGTAAGATCCAAGAATCAGCTCCAATGGAGGGCCTCAGACATTCCAGTCCCATGCTGGATAAAACCATAATTCCATGGAAAGCTTATGATTGATTTATACATAATGGACTAATTTATCAAAACTTTCTAACAGCACGACTGTCTTTGTTCCCCATAGCAACCAATTAGAACTCAGCTTTAATTTTTTAAACTGCTCTTGAAAAATTAAAGCTAAGCTTTGATTGGTTCCTGTGGGCAACAAAGACAGCCATGCTATTAAACAATTAGAAAATAGAGCCCTCACCGGGTACCCAAAGGAGCTGCTCATCCTGGCACATGTAAAGAGCAGTACAGAACATGTACTGTATTGTAGAGAGGCGCTACTAGACCTCCAATCACACTGCATGCACTTTACTAATACAGAGGCTTTACATGTAAAATGTTCATGATAAGGAGTTGGATCTTCCAGTCATGTACATGTTCTGCAGCTCTGCAGTGTCTGTGCATTGTATGGTGAGTGTAGTTTTAAGATGCAATGTCCCAGGACAGACCATTGCATTGTGAAAATATTGTATCCTGAGGCCTTTGTAACTTGATGGAGCAATTTAATAGAAAATAAGGTCCCTTTTTAATGTGTGATGGCCTCCTTGCCTACTAGACCTCTGGGCAGCCGTACATGCTACATATACATAATGGGCAGCACACCCCCCGAAATCAGGCGCATTACAAAGTGCCGCAGGGGAATTTAAAAATGTAGAGAACGGGGCTGTGTCTGATATCGGGCTGAAAAGATGCAAGATATCTGGCGCAGCCCCGTTCATAAATGGCACCCAATATGACAGCCCCTGACTTAAACCTAGTAACCCAGAGTTTATACCCTTTGCGCTGTATTGCATCTTTGTAGGAAACCACATAGACTCCTTGCCCCGCTTTCCTGGCTTCTGTAGAGTGGTGTGTACAGAGACATTCTGCACTAGAAGCACTACATCTAGGGCACTGCTTTTAGAGGAGAACATGTAGCTGCACACATGACGTTAGAACTTGCCACAATTTTGTTTCTGCTAGGTTCGCATGGAATGTAACAGAAAAAAAACTTTCATATAGACATCTATGGCAGTCCTACAACCAGTCTGTACAATACAGAGCTGTAATGTGGCTGCATGAATGGGGGACTCTGGAGAAAATGTGCTAACAGTAAAAATTGTGTACTAGATACTGGTTATGGAGCAGCAGACTAAAATCAGAAGTGGTCTATATATAAATGATGCGTTTCAGTCAAATAATTAAATATAGAATTTTTTGTCAGACTTGAAGAACCTTAAAAGCAGAATGTGCTACTATATCTACAATGTCGGACACTTCGGTACACTTGGACCTTTCTTAGCGCAGTATCTATGTGATTATTAGAATGTGTGCCATGCATGGATAGTGCCTGCTCTACTAATCACATTGCTACAATATTAAGTAAAGCCCAAGTGGACCGAAAAATCCTACTGTAGTACCTGGGACCCATCATGGAGTTTATTATTGGGGGACATCCTACAGCTGCTGTACATGACGGTACACAGACTTAGACTGGCCCAAAGGGACCAGGGGAAACTTCTGGAAGGTCCCTGGGCATAGCAGACCCCTTTGCATGGTAGGCCCCTTATTATAGCAGTACTAGGGTAGCTTTTAAGTGATAAAGGCAGAAAAAGAAAGGCAGAAAGAAAGCAGCATGTGCAGTCATGTACAGTAGCTGTAGAATAGGCCCCAAGAAACAACTCCACTGGTAGGCCCCAAGAATCGACTGCACTAGTGGGCCCCAAGAATTAACTCCATTGGTGGCCTTAGGCACCCCAGTCCAACAGCTTTCTTTTTTCTGTCCTTCTCTCTGAAAGGCAGCTCCAAATGCTCAGGGACCCACTTTGCCTAGGAGCCCACCAAGAATTTCCCCTACTCTCCTATGAGCCAGTTCAAGCCTGCTGACATTTAACAAGCATTTAACAAGCTACTATACTAAAACACCCTGCTTTTTTATGCTTCTGATTGGACATTGTATATGGTTAATGTTAAAAATTTATTTAAGCAGTATACTTTTTAAGAGAGCTGTGAAATTCTTTATTGTGGAAAAAGCAGATCTGAAGGATGGTCAGGTTGATCCAATTCCAAAACAACAGACAAGAGGATCATTACAAGAAATACCAGGTCAGCAATAGGAAAATGTCAGATTCCAAAACATTACAGAAACCTAAAGAGCATGAACACAACCATTTCTTTCTCCATGAAAATGAATTACAAATGAAGCAACTTTACAAATAGCTGTGAAAAATAGTTGTTAAAATCTACAGTTCTGTGTCCAGTACTCTATGTTTCTCTATGACTCCAAACTCAGAACAAACCCAAAAGGCCCAAAAATTATTGGAAATTAAACAACAAAGGATGAGGCAATATCTGGCAGGACACAAACATAGGGTATTTCATTAACCGATTAGAATGGTGGAACATTGTGCTAATAATATCTGTGCTCAAATACAGTACTATAGCTGCCTCTGGTATACAGTTAAAGGAGTTGTCTCATTACAAGCTTTCAGCCTTCTTCAAAAGCAAAGGAGCAAAGGATTTTTGAATTGAGGGGCGTGCTTCTTGTCTGCCTCTTCTCCTCCCTCTTCCCCCCTCCCCTCAGCACACAGACAGCTCTCCTCTATAACTTCTATACAGCAGGGGGGGGGGGGGGAGCGAGGGGGTTTGCTGACAGGGTTAACCCTGTGTGTGCCTGCCTAGGTCTGCTGCAGGCTCATGCTGCTAGATCAGCTGTATTGTCAGCTCCACGGAGACAGCAGAGAGAGGGCTGATAAGCTGTGATTGCTAATAGCAGAGCAGGGGGATGTAAGTGTTCCTATACCCCCTGCTGTAGCATACAAATCTCCACATCTCCAGCAACAAACAGACCCTGTCAGAACAGACACAGGGCAGCTGGGAAATGTTACTATACTCAGGATGTGTCACTAATACAGCAGAGCATGACGCGTTCACATGCCCCCTGATCTGTTCTCGTAGTATAGTCACAGCTCCACAGACACATCATGATTATAGTAATACACAGGGTCACTGCTGTCACATCTATTGATCAGCCTCACCTCTGCTCTCCTCAATCTGTGTAGAGAACAGGAGGAAGCAGGCACACACAGGGTTAATCCAGGCAGTACAGACACAGAAGCCAGAGCCCTCCCCCTCCCTCCACTACAGAAGCATTCTGTGAGGGAGGGGCTCTGTGCTCTGACCTGTATTCAGAAGGTGATGAGTCATTAGACCTGACAGCCAGTGAGATAAAGATCAACAGGTCAGCTGCTATAGAGATTTGAGAAGCTGATGTACTACTACTAATAGGGATAGCTCAAAATCAGTAGGATATTTGTAATGAACATATATTGCAAAGCTGCTTGTTTTTTAAAGATCTTTTAATTAAAACCCAATCATTGTAGCGAGACAAACCCCTCTAAGTTAGTAAGTTAGAATGGTTTTACTGCAGTGTGTAAATTAAAAGAATATAAAATTAGGTGGCTGTAATTGTTTCCAGAAGTTCTTGAACATTTTCATTAAGGTATGAAAATAGCTAAGGTATAATGTTTATGCTATATTGCAGCTGAAATTGCAGCTGAAAACATTTCTGTCCTTCCCTCCCTCCATTAACATGTTGTGCTGTGTGACATTTCGGGCCCTGGGGTCCTTTACCAAGCTGCAGACGAGGAGCGTGAGAAGGTAGAGGTGAGGTCAACTAAATGCACTAAAAACAAAACAACATGCACTGTGTGAAAACACTCTCAATGCTTCATATTCAGTATTAACTGTTTGTTAATGGCCCGCTCCACGCCTGTAGCTTGATAAAGGGCCTCAGGCCCAAAAAATTGCAAAATCCCAGGCAAAAATTCCCAATGCGGATGACACCCAATTATACACCTCCTCCCGTGACATCACTCCAGCCTTGCTACAAAACACCAGTGACTGTCTGTCCGCTGTCTCTGACATCATGTCCTCTCTCCATCTGAAACTAAACCTCACTAAGACTGAACTTCTTGTCTTTCCGCCATCTACTAACCAACCCCCTCCCCTGCTATTTCTGTTTCTGTATGTGGTACCACCATTTCTCCTAGGCAGCAGGCCCGCTGTCTAGGGGTTTTATTTGATTCTGATCTGACCTTCTCCCCATATATCCAATCCCTTGCCCGCTCCTGTCACCTGCACCTCAAGAATATCTCCAAAATCCGTCCATTTCTCACTGTGGAAACGACTCAAACTCTCATTACTGCTCTTATTCTTTCTCGTCTTGACTACTGCAACTCCTTGCTTATCGGTCTCCCTCTCTGCAAACTCTCCCCTCTCCAATCTGTCCTGAATGCAGCAGCCAGGCTCATCTTTTTCTCCAGCCGCTATACTGATGCCTCTACCCTGTGTCAGTCACTGCACTGGTTGCCCATCCAGTACAGGATACAGTATAAACTCAGCACTCTCACCCCATAAAGCTCTCCACAGCGCTGCTCCTCCCTACATCTCCTCCCTAGTCTCTGTCTACCGCCCTACCCGTGCTCTCCGCTCTGCTGATGATATCAGACTACATTCCTCAATCATCCGAACCTCCCATGCCCGCCTACAAGATTTCACACGTGCGGCACCAATTCTCTGGAATATGCTACCGCGGGCGATCAGGCACATTCAGACCCTCACAGTTTTAAGAGGGCCCTGAAAATACATCTTCTCGGTCTGGTCCACCAAGATCCCTAACTGCTATCACACACATCTGTCACTCCCTGAACTTGGGCACTCACAGGCACTTATCTGTATATAGATGTACAGTCTGGGTGGCAGGTTCATCCATTTTTCATGTAAACCACCCCCTATTCATGAAACATTGTCGGACCATTGTAAACTTGGCACTTCTTACCGTATGTTTCACCCATACACCCTAATAGATTGTAAGCTCTCACGAGCAGGGCCCTCACACCTTGTGTCTCATTTGTAAGTACTTTTAATGTGTAATGACTGTATGTTTACCCTTGAATTTGTAAAGTGCTGCAGAATATGTTGGTGCTATAGAAATAAAGATTATTATTATTATTATTATTAATGTCATATATTCCAAGGAAATATTGAAGCAAGAAACCAGACTCGACCAAAACCGCTCACATAAGGGTCATCAAGCTATGTCAGCACCAACTTGGATTCTCGCCATTGGATGGATGGATTGCAACTAACAATCATTCAACACAGAGTAAGTTTGTATTCTTGGATGATCCATACTCTTACGTGCTGAGTAGTATTTTGAAGCCTCTCCCACACTACCTTCCTTACCCCCCCCCATACACATTTTTTTTTTTTTTCTCCTTCCTGTTTTTTGAAGAACATTATAGAAATTATCACCATATACTCACAAATAAAGCATCTCATTTTATTGCATAATCTTTATGTGTACCATGGAATTATACCCTAAACACAGTTTTCAATGGAAGAATCTGACGAAATTTTACTTGTCATATAGATGTCCCCTAAGTCATTTCAACAATTGTTAACAAAAGGATAGACAAGTCTAAACATATGCCAAATTTAGCAAAATGCACGAGTCTCTGAAAACTTGGAGCATCCTTAGAGTGCCTGGTTTAGGTTTACACTAAGTATTGCACAAGATTAGTAAATCTGCCCCATTGTTGTTTTAGAAACATGTAATGATATAATTGAGTTTACAGTGCTCAGTTTGGTAATTATAATTACACATTGTGAAAATGAAACACATACGGTCGATATGTAAACACCAAAAAACAACACACAATAAAATGACTTATATGCAATCCTTTTCCCCACATAATTGTCACAAATGAACAATGCAAAGAAAAGAAACTTTACCCAAGCACAATGCTAAAAATGAAATCCTTGTATTCAACAATACTTTTTAGAACAAATAAGGCAGAATAGGAAAATATCAAGTTTTATTATACTGAAATGTATATAGTGCCAGAGAACAAGACTCCATTACGTTCAAGAGACCTAAGTCAAAAAGCAGCCTTGCAGAAAAGTAGAAATAGTCCTCAGCTATCTCCTAATGACAGTATATCAATAACACTGAAAAGCGCTGGGACAATGTTTATAGGTGCTCAGTGGAAAGGCGTAATTCCAACTCAATAACCAAATAATTAAATAATTCCACAGCACTCGTAGGTAGGTATAATTGCTAATTAGTATTTTATCGATTAGTTTGGATATTTACAATGTTATATCACAGAGGACATAATTCCATACATAACAAATAAAAATCATATATTGAATATATGGCTAGAGGATGAACGTGACCATATGGAACGTTTCGGCTGTTGTCTCAGCCTTTCTCAGCCGGGTCACAAATGCAGACGAAGAAAAAGGGCAACTGATGTATGGAACTATAGAATAAAGAGAATCATCAGTAGGACCGCAGATAAGTGGATGCTTGTAGATGTATTGAAGTGGAACGAGGCGCAAGTAGCTGCCGGTGCAAGGAGACTATTTCCTACAAATAGGCACTTAGGGGGACATGTATGGATTTCGGTGTGTCGAAGTTGAAGGTTTCATCTTTTTTTCTGTGTATATTGCGCCTGATGTATGCCAGTGGCCGAAGTGCGCTCATAAACGCTGTGTAAACTTTGACGCCTCCGGGTTCAGACAGAACACATTGGAATAGGTCTGCCTGTCGGATCTGTAATGCGCCTCGCGCTTTCCCGAGTGGCATTCATACATGCGTCGAAGTTTTTGAATGTGGCGAGACCCGCCCTCAGAACACCCACAGCACGCTTCTTCATGTTAGGCACATTGGAAAGTGGCGAGTCTTTCGACTAATGCGCCTAACACATACTTTAGACGCACCCGACATCGGAGCTGGGACATTGAGGCGCATTATACGCCAGAAATAGTGTGAAAAGCCCGATCATACATGCCCCCCTTAGTTCTTGCATCTGAATGGGCCCCTTAACCCCTGGGAACCATAGCTGCTGCTATGACTGCTATAACTATAGTTGTGCCCATGATGGTACTCTATTCAATACTTACATGTAGCAAACTCCAAGATATATGAAAATATGGACCTGCGTAAACTAAAGGGCATTTTCTTTCTTGGAAAATTCTTTACATACAGGTGATGCAGTAAAACAAGCAGGTAAATGCAGATGTTGTGAACAAGGACAGAGTGCTGTCAGAAACGTCTGCGTTTACCTGGCTGTTTTACTGCATCACCCATATGTACAGAATTTTCCACTAAAGAAAATGCCATTTAGTTTACGCTGTCCATATTTTTCATAAATCTTGGAGTTTCTGGAGGCTTGGAAACCGTGGGCCTGGAACCTGTGTGACTGCCTACCAAGGACATTTATATGGGACTGCAAGAACTATCCAACTCAGAAGTGGGGTGAGCCTATTTAGTCGTATATTTGTTTTTGTATGTGTTACATGTAGCAAAACTAAACTTCGCAGATAATACACCATGATACCATGGCACAGAATGATAATTCTTTTTTTTTTTTTTTTTTAAAGCTTTTCAATGGCCTTTGTTTTAACATGAAAGCAAATAACTTGAATAGCCATGATATCAGGGTCAAGTTAAACTCTGCTACAGCCAAACACGTGCTGGAGCACCATACTATCAGAGGGGATACTAGAATGCTTTGCTTTACTGTTCTCTGTCATATTTGATACAATTTTTAGTATTCATTCTGTGCTGGGTAAGTTTATTTTACAAAATCTCTGGCTGAAGAGAGCATTTTGTGCCTACTGCCTCCCAAGAACTCCTAGAAGAAGTAAAATGATGGGGGTCTCTCAAAATTTACAGCTGAAGCTGGCTCATGGCTTTTATCTAAATCTTCATACATGCAGCTGTATAATTACCATGTATGGTTCAGAGCTAAAACATGGCATTCATAGAGGTGTAAGTGTGTAAGGAGGGTAGTAAGGGGCCACTACAGAACTATAAAAGGGTCTCGTGTATCCACCATTGGATAAGTAAATAGACCCCCATTAGGTAGGTAAGTACATAGCATCTCAGTTAAGTAGGCCCCTCATTAAGTAGGTACATATACCACCAATTATGATAGATATATAGGTTCATTAGATAGGTAAATATGTAGGCCCCCCATTAGATAGGTAGCTAGGTTTATAGGCCCTGAGTTAGCTAGATATATAGGCCCCTCAGTAGTAAGGTATTTAGCTGCTAAATGAGTTAGGTTAATATATAGGTTTTCCCATTAGGCAGGTATATATAGGTAAGTAGGAATATAGCTCCATTAAGAAGGTATGTAGGCCCCCGGTAGGTATATAGACTTCTAATTAGGTAAATATATAACCCCAGAATAGGTAGGTAGGTATGTATATAGGCCCCCATTAAGTAATCAAATATATAGGCTTCCTTTTAGATAGATATCTAGGCCCCCAGTACATACAGTAGACTCCCAATTAGTTATGAAAATATATGGGACCGCCAATAGGTAGACATATATATATATATCTATATAGGCTCCTGTTAGGTAAGCAGGGATATAACTCCCCCCTCCCATTAGATAGGTATATAGGTTCCTTTTAAGTTGGTAGGTATATAGGCCACATATGTCCCTTTTAGTTAGGTACAGTTGTGCTTAAAAGTTTACATACCCCGGCAGAATTTTTGCTTTCTTGGCCTCTTTTCAGAGAATATGAATGATAACACAAAAACTATTTTCTCACTCATGGTTATTGGTTGGATGAAGCCATTAATTGTCAATCTACTGTGTTTTCTCTTTTTAAAATCATAATGACAACCAAAAACATCCAAATGACCCTGATCAAAAGTTTCCATACCCTGGTGATTTTGTGATTTTGGCCTGATAACATGCACAGAATTTGACACAAATGGGTTTGAATGGCTAGTAAAGTTAAAATCCTCACCTGTGACCTGTCTGTTTGCAATCAGGACGTGTGCATAAAAGCTGAGTGAGTTTCTGGGATCCAGACAGACTCTTATGTCTTTCACCCAGCCACTGACGTTTCTGGATTGTGAGTCATGGGAAAAACTAAATAATTGTCAACGGATCTACGGGAAAAGGTAGTTGAACTGTATAAAACAGGAAAGGGATACAAAAAGATATCCAATGAATTGATAATGTCAGTCAGCAATGTTCAAACTGTGATTAAAAAATGGAAAATCAGGGGCTCTGTAAAAACCAAACCACGGTCAAGTAGACAAACAAAAACTTCGGCCACAACTGCCAGGAAAATTGTTCGGGATGCAAAGAAAAACCTACAAATAACATCAGCTGAAATACAGGACTATCTGAAAACTAGCGGTGTGTCTGTTTCAAGATGCACAATAAGGAGGCACTTGAAGAAAAATGGGCTGCATTGTCGAGTCGCCAGAAGAAAGTCATTACTGCACAAATGCCACAAACTATCTCACCTGCAATAGGCTAAACAGCACAGAGACCAGCCTCAAAACTTCTGAAACAAGGTCATTTGGAGTGATGAGACCAAAATCGAACATTTTGGCCACAACCATAAATGTTACATTTGGAGAGGTGTCAACATGCCTATGATGAAAGGAACACCATTCCTACTGTAAAGCACAGAGGTGGATCGCTGATGTTTTGAGTATGTTTGAGATCCAAAGGCACAGGAAACTTGGTCAAAGTTGAAGTAAAGATGAATGCAGCACATTATCAGCAAATACTGGTGGCAAATTTGTACTCATCAGCCCGGAAGTTGCGCATGGGATGTACTTGCCAAGAAGAATGAGCAGCTTTACCATCTGAGGAAATAAAGAGTCTCATCCACAACTACTACAAAAGACATCAAGCTGTCATTGATGTTATAGGGGGCAATACACAGTATTAAGAACTGGGGTACGTGAACTTTTGATCAGGGTCATTTGGATGTTTTTGGTTGTCATTATGATTTAAAAAGAGAAAACACAGTAGTTTGACAATAAATGACTTCACCGAACCACTAGCCATGAGTGGAAAAAAAGTTTTTGTGTTAGGCCGTGTTCACACGGCTTATTCAAGCCGTAATTGCGGGACGGATCCCGCCCGCAATAAGGCTTGAATAAGGGGTGGGGGAGCTGCCCGCCGGCCTCATAGACAATGCATTATTTACGGCGCGTACGCGCTGTAAATAATGTGCATGTCACTTTCTCCCCCCGCGGCGGATTCTATGAGAACTGTGGATTACTGTAATGACAGGGACGGATTGGAGCCGTACTGAAGCGAAAATCCGGCGCGCAGTACGGCTCCAATCCGCGGACAAATAAGCCGAGTGAAAATGGCCTTAAAGTTACTCAATTGTGACCTGTTTTTCCACTGGCCACAACACTGTATAATAATGTATCTGCAAACAAGTGTAATGCAAAAAGGCACCTCTGTGTCGTATGTGGGACAAGCAATAACAGCCAGAAGACTAATGTGCGAAGATGGAATGCTGGAGGGTATTCACCACAAATTTACAAGCCCATCTCACTGTCCTTTTCTGCTGGTACGACAGGTGCATTGTGCATTATGACTGCTGAGTGCTGCATCTTTGCCATCTTTATTTTCATTGTGATTGGTCATTATCTATTGGGGAGGGGTTTATTGACAATTTAAACCAGGAACCCACCGGTGTCATGTGATAGGCACCAAATGTGATCAAACATTTAGGGCCTTATGTATGAAAACTGTCTAGCAATAAGATTGTCTTTGTTGCCTGTAGCAACCTAAATCTTAAAATAGTATTTTAAGACTTAAGGTGAGGAGCAGAGATGTGAAAGGGACACTTTTGATCAAAAATGTGCACTAAGAACCTCAAATTTTCAGGCATCCAAAAATTTACAGAAATGCGTTATAAAATAGTTCATATATTCACTTTGGCTGTCTCTTACCATTTGTAGAGTACTGCTGATTCGTTGTTGTATGGATAGCTAAAGAAAAAACATAAACTGTTTAAAATGTTTCAACACATAAATAAAATAAATAAAAAACCTCTATTTCCCCAATAAAAATTGTTTCCCCAATTTTTTACAAAAAAAGTAAAAACCGAACACCTAATAGGTTTCTCCATGTTCATAACAATCCAATGTATACAGTTATGTTATTTAATCTGAACAAAAAACACTGCAAAAAAATAACAATAAATCCATGCCAGAAATGTTTGGTTCATCCAGCCTCACAAAAATGAAATAAAAAGTCAACTTTTCCAGAACCTCCAGGAGACTCTTGGGAAAAAGTAATCCTCCCGGAAGAGCCGCTGGTCCCTCCCTGGTTCACAGCACTTACAATTTTTTGTATATAGCAGTGTAGGATATTTTTACCTTGTATCACTAGATATGCTTAGTAGGTAAGGTAATCTGTGGTGAAAGTCAGTTGGTGCCACATCCATCACCTACAGCAGTCAATCACCTTTCCTATCATGGTAAAGCTGATATCAATAGGGGTGTAGTATGTAAAAAGGGTATGGTTCCTGCAAAAACTTTTGGCATTGTGTTATGGGTGTTGCATTACAGGGTCTTCCAAAAGTCACTTTTAGAGGCTGACAAGTATGATGTATCATGTCCCATGTTCTTTAATGGTGACATGCACCATTCAGCTACATTTTAAGTTTGTTACACATGATGTGAAGCGTTGCATGACACGTTTAAAAAAAAAAAAAAAAAGGAGTACAGACCAATTTTCTATATATTTTCCACATTAACTGTTAGTAGCTGGGGCATGGATTAGCCCTATTTGATGGGGCTAAACTGCATCCTTAAAAAACAATAAAATTGACATCTAGAAAGAAAGCAAAATGTGGCAGTAATATGAGATACGCCACATGAATCTAGCCTAAGAAAGATTTCCTCCAGAATATTGATAGCGCTAAAACAACCTGTAGAACTACAGTAAATCTATATAATATTCCAAGGCACATAATAGGGTACATATGGGCCCCATGCAATCTATGGTCCTGCTATTATGGATCTGTACAATCTGAAATATGGCTGTGTGAGAAATAGCGGGCATAAAAGAGATTAAAAGAAGTGCTTCCAATTGAATGTAATTCTTAAGGTAAATAAGCAATTAATATCTCATCATACTTTGGATCATGTATAAAACTGCAGACCCTTCAACATGACCCTTGCTACCCAGAACAATTTTCTCTGCTCCTGAACCTCTGACTTAATTTAACATTCCAGTTACCTGTGCTAAAGTGATTCACTGACTACAATGGGAGCATAAACAATCAATTAATGAACTCAGCTCAGCCAATTAGAATAGTAAATTAAATGGGAAATTTCAGAGCAGATTATTTTGTACTTTTAAAAGAGGTTGTGTTGAATCATCTGCAAATACAAAGCTTAGCAAAGAGCCCTAAAGTACTATATGCAGTAAATATAGAAGTCCACAGTGCAAGCTACTTGAATATGCTTCAAAAAGTGTATTTATGTCACAAAAGGTGTCATATACAAATAAAGTGTTATATACATATTACAATGTCATTACATGTGAAATATACATTGTATAACATTCCATACAAGTAAATTGTAAAAGTGTGGTAATGTGGTATGTGATTCTTTCGGTTGATCGGACAAACTTATTTACAGATAATCACAAAGATAACCACTTAGGGAACAATGGGTATGCAAATACATGGAGCTGTGATAGGACGTGTTGAAGGAAATTTCAGTCCCCTTTTCACCACCATATATTTGCAAGTTTCCTGAGCTCTGGACCTTGGGTGCCTTTTTCCTCCCCCCCATTTATAAAAATATACCCTTTAATTTACGGGGCGGATTGGGCCGTACTGAAACGTTTTTCCCGGGGCGCACACGGGTCCAAACCCCGGGCCAAATAACCGGGTTAAAATGGGGTTTTTAAAGTTTCTTAAATTGGGGCGTTGGGGGAATGGGAAACATGTTTATTATAATTTTTTTATTTGGGGTTTTA
This sequence comes from Phyllomedusa bahiana, assembly GCA_025379985.1. Taxonomy (NCBI): domain Eukaryota; kingdom Metazoa; phylum Chordata; class Amphibia; order Anura; family Hylidae; genus Phyllomedusa; species Phyllomedusa bahiana. The sequence goes on from JAODAL010000960.1 coordinate 231,999, forward strand.
AAAATGGTTTTTTTTTTTTTGGGGTTTAATATTTTTAAAAATTTTTAAAATTTTAAATATATATAATGTGTTCATTTTGCTCATTACATGTGTTTTTCAAACCCTTTCTTTCCATTCCCATTTTTCCCCAACTGGTTTTCTTTTTTTAAATTTTTCAAAAATAAGGTGTCCCCCGGGTCAAAACCCAAAGTCAAAAAAGAAATACTTTCCAAAAATTACCCGTTTTTTTAAATTTTTTTTTTTGGTTTGGAAAGTTTTACAATGTATATTTCAAATGTAAAGCATTGTAATAAAGTAATTTAAAACTTTAAATTTTAAAATGACCCTTTTTTTTGTTTTAATTAAACACTTTTTGAAGCCCTATTCCCCAAATAGGTTGTGCTGTGGAAAATTTTATTATTTAAATTTTCAGCTGGGTTTCAATTCCCTTTTCCACTAGCACCCTTTTAAAAATCGTGTGCTGTTTTATTTTTAAAAAAATAAATGTATGCAGTAGTCTTAGGGTTTCTTCCACAAAGTCATCTGGGTCCCAGGAAACCGCAAATGGGTTTTAAAAATTTCGGGTTTTTACCACCCCTTATAGACCCCTGGATTTTCATTAGGCTCCGGGCATTTTTTGGGGGCCAAATTTTACCCCCCAAACCAAAATTTAATACACTCATGTAACTAAAGGTTAAAACACTGTTTTACCAAGGGCATAGCTATAGGGGGTAGCAGTTACAAATTTCCAAATTTTGACGTGAGGGGGCCCAAAAGGGATAAGACAAACCCTTAAATTAAATTGGGAGATGGTAAGGGCCCTGTCACACTTTTGGTACTGTGGCCCCCCCCTCCTCCGTGAGCTACCAAATTTTCTTTTTTTGCATGGGCCCTTTGGGGTTGGGGCCGGGGGCGTTTGGAGGAAACAAAAGGGGACAGTTTACATCCTGGAGACGGAAGAAAGGTGATCCTGTGTGCGCAGCCAAGAAGAGCAAAAGGGCACAATTTTTAAAACAAACCTGTCTTAAAGAGAAACTGGGGCTGTGTATTTGCTGTCAAAATTTTTTTTTTTTATATTTTTATATTTTTTCATTAATTTGTTACCTTTGGTCTGGTGGGGCCTTAAACCCTGGATTCTAATTACCCAAGTTGGTACCTCTTTTGGTTTTCAAATTTTTAACCCCGCGCTTTGGGGCTTTTCATTTTAAAAAAAACAAAAAAAACCCAAAGGATTTTTTTTGTCATGTAGCTATAAATCAATAGCAACCCGTGTGGTCCTAGTACTGGGGAACTGTGGTAAAAACTTTCCCAAACACAAGTAGAAAATGGTAGAATAAGACTGGGTTCACACTTCATTTTTGGCATGGTTATAGGTATCTGTCCTGATACCGTGAAAAACCATATCCTGATGTATATTGCTGCAGTTATAGGAAACAAGAGAGCAAATGTAGTCTTATTTGGACTACATTCGCTCTATTATCCTGGGATGTTTAAAAACCCTTTATCAAAGGGTTTTTGTGTCTGGTACATAAACCATGTACATTTGGCAAATATAGAAAAATGTAGTACCCAATAAGGGCTTTAATTTTCCCGTTTTAAACTTCTAGGGATTTGATATGGTTTATATTGGAATATCATTTTTTTCACAATATCCTAACAGATACCTGCAACCAAAAGGAAAAAAACAAAAATGTTAAACCCCCCGCCCCAAACCTGCAATTTTCCAGCAGTATCATAATTTTTAAAAATCTGCAACATTACACTTATAAAAATCCTATCTCCATCCGCTACACTGCTGAGTACCGGGCACAGTGGAGCAAAATGCCGTCCTTCTCCCCCTTTTTCGGACCTTCCCAAAATCAACCCCTAACCCTTCCCATCTACCCAGTTTTTTGGGGCACTAACTGTGACTGCAGCAGGAGCCACTGTCCACTACACTGGGGAGTGTTTTGGGGGGCATCAAAATTCCCCCCCAAACCCCACCACAGGGTTTTTGGGGAAATGTGGGTTTAAATTGTTGTCCATATTTCAAACCCAATTTTGGTTTTGAAGTCCCCCTCTTTTAGCCCCCCATTTTTTAAAAAACCCTTTGCATGTCATGCATCCACCCTTTTAAAAGGTGGCAGGTTTTCAGTTTTTTAAAATGACACAGGACCCAAACTAAGGCAATCAATTTTTTTGTTCAAAACGGCTTCTCTTTTGGGATAAATTTCGTCCCCACAATTTTTTCCCGGGGTATTGGCTTTATAAATGGCGAAATGCGCACAGCAATTACGGGGAAAACATAGTCTTAGGAGCTTTGGGTTTTGTGTCATTTCCCCGCGCGTAATTTAATTTCGGGTGTATTTTATGCGCCGGGGGGTAAAATTGCATTTCAATTTTTTACGGCGTTACCGCCATTTACAAAATTTTCCCAGGCAATGGGGGGTGGCCGGGCCCCCCCTTTCTTTGGAATTTTTCATTCTGATAGTGTTTGCTTCCAAAAAACCCGGGTAAAAACGACTTTACTATTTGCGCCCCCATAAGCCGTGTGAACATTCCCTTAAAAAAGAAAACAATTTTGACTTCAAAGCTTTTTTTTACTTTGGGGTTGATATGCTGTTAATTTTCCCCTGCAAATTTGTATGGGGAAAAAACCCCCAAAAAGTTTTAGGGAGCACAAGGTAAAATTTAAATTTTTTAAGGGAATTTCCCCCCCCAGGGCTTTACCGAATAAAAAGCCCACCCGGAATTGGTTTTTCTTTTTTGGGCCTGGGTATGAATTTTTAGTTTAAGGGCAGTTTTTAAAATGTACCTATCCAATTTTTTTTTTAAATTTATACACTGGAAAGCGTTTGAAAAAAATTTAATTTTTTCATTAGAAACCCCCTTTTTAAAAAATAAACCCTTTCCCCAGTTTAAAGCACCATGTGGGGTCGAGCCTCCCCCCTTCAGCTGAAATTCGCCCCGCCAGGGGGGCTTTTTCCAAAGGGAAACTCCCACATGCCCCTGCTCCCGGGGACGTTTTCACTCCCCTAATCCCCAGCGGCACAGAAATGCCGGGGACCGGGAGAAACCTGTTTGGGTTGAAGGGAAAATTTTGGGGTTTAGTCACTGGGGGCTACAGTTTCGGGGCCGGGGGCTGAAAATCGCTGGGGAGAGCTCAGAGGAGGCCCCACTAGTTCGTCCTTTCCCGCGTCCCGCTCTGAACTCCTGTGACCGCAGCAGGAGGGAGATTTTTTTGGGGGCAGGGGGGACTCTTATCAGTGAGGGTTTTCCCCTGCTCACTTTATGTTAAAAAACTCAAGTTATCGGGGAAAACAGGAAACTTTTCCCCCAGGGAGAGGAGATACAAAAATTTGGTGTTTTAAAAGCGCTGGTCTGCAGGACCTCCCCCCCCAAACCCCAAATTTTAGTGGGCAATAAAAACCCCCTTTACCCGAAAACCCCCCGCCCCTTTAAACCCCCCCAACAACAACGCTGTCAAAAAGAAGGGGTCTGCTGGGTTTTTTATCAGGTTTTTTAAAAGTGGTTTTTTTCACAAAGAAAAAAATTTTTAAAAAGGGAAAGGCTGGGGGTTTGGGGGTTTTTCAAAGGGGGTTTGGGGGGTTTTGTTTTTATTGGGGGGGCATTATTGGGTGTAAGGGGGAATGGGGGTTGGTTTTTTTTTTTAGGGGGTGTTGAATGGTGAAAAGGGGGGTGGCTGTATTTGGGTGGGGATTGTTTTTGGGGAAGGGGGGTTGGGGCCATTTAAAGGGGGGTGTTTTGTTTGTGTTTTTTAATTTTATGTTAATTAATTATTTATTTTGTGAGTTAATTTTATTATATTAAAAAAGTAAATTTTTTGTTGTTAAAAGAAAATGTGGACAAAATTTTTAACGGAAAATTTTTTTTTTTTTAGTATTTTAAAATTTTTATTTTTATCCCAAATTTGGCCCTTGGGGAAAAACTCGAACCAAATTTTAACCATTTTGCACCCTTTTTTTTTAAATTCAAATTTCCAAATTTCAACCTTTCCAAGTCTTTCTATTTTTCCCGGGATTTGGATATTCAAGGTCCCGGTTGGGTTGGGGGTTTGCATTTGTAGCCCCAAAACGGACCTTTTAGGACAGGGGCCCATTTTAAACAAATATAAACAAATCCTTCCTTCCCCCCATCCCCCCCGGAAGGAAGATTTTTTTCCCCAATCCCCCAAAACCCTTAATGCCATTCCCTCCCTTCCCCCTTTTACAGCCCAAAAGGGTTCATTCCGGGGTCCAAAAATTCCCAAAACCCTCCTCCCTAAAATTTAGGACGCCCGGGGTTCAAAAAAAATCCAAATAATCCAAACCAACCACCCCCCCCTTCCTTCCCAAAACCTCCCCCCCTTCCCGGGAAAATTTCCCCGATTCTTTTAAACCTCCTTTTCCCCCAAACCATCCTTTTATCCATCCCCCCCCCAGGAAAATCCCAGTTTTAAATTTTATCCATTTTTTTCCATTTCCCTTTCCCTTCCCTTCCATCCATCCCCTCCCCCCCTTTAGGGGCAGTCCCGGGTTCCATGGGTTTTTTCCAAAGGACTGGGGCCTTTTTTTTGCTGTTTGCTGTCCTCAGGACCAACCCAAAAGCAGTAAAGCGCTTTTCTTGCCAAAAATCCCCCCTGAACTCTTTATTTGGGAAGGCCAGCAGTATTTTCGGTGGAAACCCGAACAACACTTATGGCAGGGCCCCCGGAAAACCCCATATCGCTCTGGTCCTTTTCCCCCCCCAAAAGCTTGACCCAAACAGCGAGGGCACCCGATTCTTTAGGAACCCGGGGTCAAAACCCCTTAAAACAAACCGTAATTGCGACCGGATTTCGTCAACCCAAAGCTTTTAATAAGGGCCCGGGGGGCGCAGGGCTTTTATATCCCTGCCGGGCCCGGATAATTGGGGCCGGCACTTTCCCCCCGGGGCCCCCCGGGGGATTGCCCAGGCCGGGGGGGAGCGAAAGGAAATTCCCAAAGTTCTCTTGAGAACTTGGGGGGTTACCCCTAGTTCTGCGGACAGATTTTAGCTTTTTCTGCAGCGCAAATTGTTTAATTACAGCAGGCAACGGCGCTAAAAAGCAGTTTAACCCCTTTTGACCCTGTGGGGGTTTGGGGGCATAGCAAATGAAAAAATAGGTAAAAAATTGAAAAAACCCTATTTACGGTTGTAGAATGTACGCCTTTTATAGGGCAAGCGAAGGTTTCACCCTTTGGAAAACAAGTTTCTGTAGGGGACTAATTGTTAAAGTAAAAAAAAAAAAAATATAAAAAAGTTCCAAAAACACCCCCCCTTTTTGCCATTTTACAAAAAAAAAGAAGGAAAAAAAATGGGGGGGCTCAAAAGAGGCCCCCCGTTTGTAAAATCCGTTCAGAAAAAACTTCCCATTAAAAATTTTAACAAAAACTTGCCCATAAGCCTGAAAAAGGGTAAAGAAAAAAAAAACTGAAATTGGGGGATTTTTGGCCCTTTTATATCCCTTAAAAAAATTTTGGAATAGAAAATTTTTTTAAAAAAAATTTACCGAAATTTCCAAAATGGTTCCAATTAAAAAAGGGGTTTCCCCAGCCTTTCAAAAAAAAAAACCCATTACTCAGGTCAATTTGGGGGGTAGGGAAAAAAAAAGTTTACTGGCATTTCTACAGAAAATGTAAAAAAAAAAGAATTTTCACAAAAAAAAAAACAAACCTATACAAATTTGGGTATCCCCGAAAACAAATAAGGCAATACCATGTGGTTCCCAGGGTTTTTTTTTGGGAATCATGGGCTTTTTAATGTTTTATATTAAAATATGCTGTTTATAGTTTTTTTGTAAATTTTTAAAATTATCTGCAGGGATACCCGATTACACAAACTCCAGAGGATTTTAAATATTCAAACAAAATGTTTTGGGAGCTTATACGGACCCCACATAAATAATAAGAAAAAAACCCCTTTAAATTTGTTTCCTAATTTTGTTTAAAAATTCAAAGTGGGGAAAAAAAAAGTGGCTTCTTTTTATCCCGAATCCCGATTTGATTTGCATCAGGGGGTTAGAAGCAGACTAAACTGCAGTGGGATACAAAATTTGGGTTTCCCGGCGCTTTCCCGGCTTGGAAATTTTTGGGGGCGTGGCCGTTTGACAGCCTGTTTAACTGCCATCCACAAGGGTGGCCACTCCCGTTAGCTGTTTTTAAAAAGGGTTTTGTCCACTGGTTTATTTGGTCCTCTTTAAAATGTGGATATGCTTTCAAAATTTTTTGAAATATTTTTCCGGTTTTTGGGCTTCGATTGGAAACTGAAAATCTGCAATTAATCCATAAACTTTGAATTTTTTTAAATTGAGCATTTGAGCATTTTTGAGCATTTTCTGTTCAAATGATATGCTGCTGATTTGCCACAGCAAATTTTCTTATGGAGATGTTGTGCCTTTTGCGCTGTGGAAAATCTGAAGCATTCCTTGCCAATCTGCTCATACCCGTAATGTTCAAGATATAATGGTATTAACACATACCAGATTTGTTGCTATTTTTGGGGCTTGTGTTGGATCCAAAAATCGCATCCCAAAACGCTGCGTCGATCGGATCCAACACGTATCTAAAACTTAGCTGCGTGTTTGGATGCGTGTTGGATGCAGCAGGAATGCACCCTATAGTTTAAAATAGGGCTCCTGCTGTGTCTTTTGGACGGATCCGAAAGACGCAATGAGACGCGCACTCGTGTGAACGCCGATGCGTGTTTTGTATTAAAAGCAATGAAAATCACATTGCTATTTATTAGATGCGTATTTGGGTCTGTTTGGGTTCCAGACGGATCCAAATATGTATCTAAAAGCATATGTTCAACGAACTCAACACGCCATGTGAACATACCCTAAAGGAAACCAGAGTACCCAGATGAAACCCACTCAAGCTTGGGGAGAACATAACTACACTTTAAAGATATTGTCCTTGGAGGGATTTGAGCCCAGGACCCCCAGCGCTGCAAGCAGGAACATATCTTAACTTTATCCCCCTGCCAGAGGCATAACTTGAAGCTCTTGGGCCCCAATGCAAAAAGCTAAATTGGGCCCCCTAACTATTATGTCCTAATTATAATACTGGTGTTTTTCTATGTGGCAAGAGGGGTTTTTGGGCACCCTCAGGCTGCAGGGCCCGGTAGCGACTGCTACCTCTGCACCCCCTATTGCTACGCCCCTGCCCCCTGCAATTGTTATTTAAAAATCCACAACCCTTCTAGAGCTACACAAAAATAATATCCATAACCGTGCTGAAGATCTTCATTACAAGCCAAAACAGAGACATGGACAAGAAAGGATCATAAAAAGCTTCTCGTGCAAACATAATTCTTAGTGGCTAGCTGTCATTTTGTAAAACTTCTGCCATGTCATGGCATTATTTTGTGTTTGAATTTTTATTTAACTTTTTATAACATATATAGTTTATATATATATATATATATATATATATAATATATTATTATATATTTTAAATGAAAATTATATTATATATTATATATATATATATATAAATATTTATTGTGTGTATATACACACACACATACAGATAAATATGTACATCATTTCATTATTACAAAAGTTAATGAGATCCAATATATATAAATATGCACACCCTGGCATAAAGTATATGTCTTTTTGCAGCGCGATGTAGCATAACAAGCTGCTCGCTAGACATCAACCTGTTAAATCTATACACGGAATACTCTTCTGGCATACATTAGCACTAAAAATCCCATGGGAATGTCACGGGATACATCTGTACACTTTTCTGGTATGTATATGTCAGATGTAGGGCACAAACGTCGTGTGAACAGAGCCTACGGCTGGTTTTCAGTTGTAATATCCTTATCAATCCATTATTTTTAATGACTATTTATTGAGCAAACTAAGAGTATACTGTATTTACTTGGTGTTTTCATGTCACAAATCATAGCGAACTGTGCTTTTACAAAAATCACAACATATCAATATCATAATGCTTCAATGGTAAGTAAAGTAATCGTGGTTTTAACCGACTAAAGTGCAGACTAATTTTGACATCTGTGTTGCAAACCCCCATGATTTCACTGAATATGTATACATTCACTGTATTTGTATATATGTGTACAATAAAGGCCACATGTATGAAATTTGGGGTTTAAACGGCACATTTCATATGTATTATAATAGCATAGACAGCGCCTGATTTATGAACCTGCTCTACAGATGCATTCTAGCGCCAAGATGAAATTTCTGGCTCAGGTAAACCAGTTTCAAAGTGGTATACCTGTTCCAGCAGTAATGCGCCTGGAGTTGTCCTACTGAAGCTATAAATCTATAGCTTCACACAGTTCTAGTGCGCCCCGCCTCCCGCACGACCCCCAAAATCAGACGCATTTTAAAGTGCCGCTTGCACTCTGTAATGCGCCTGATAATGGTGTACGGGAGGATTTGCGCTAATGCGAACGGGACTGTGCCTGATGTCTGGCTGAAAATACATGCCTCCCTATGTGTCAGTGTCGGACTCTGGTGCCTGCAGTTCATCAGTGGAATTGATTCATATATATTGTGAGGGGACCAGCAACAGGTAGGCAGCATGAGTTTCAGCAGACAGAGACAGTGGCACAGGACTTTGCCAGGCATTGCCTGGGTTTATTTCAGCAGCTGCAAAACGGAAAACAAAACAAGCCTTGACTTGAACGGAAAATAAAGACCTGCTCGGCTGAGCACTCACTAGACATGGTGTTCCCTGATTAGTCTTAACACAGCTCAGTATTCACAACAAGGCTTCCTTAAATTGGGTCTTTCCTCTAAGGCACAGAGTACACAGCAGAACCCACACACGGGCCTGCAGGTCCAGGCTTTATAGGCCTGACACCCGCCTCAGCTGGTACTTAGGAGTGGCCTCCCACCCATCACTCTGACCACTCCAGGAAAAGCCGGACTAAGCGGATTGAAACCGCTTATACTAAAATGTGTCAGTAACAAAGTGTTACTGACACACAAAACTGTCAGCCTTTCTTCCAAGACCAGGTCTCTCGGTGACACGCATCTGTCCACATACTTCCCAAAGCCGCTTAGGAGAACATTCTAGGGGAAATATATCTTCCCACCACAACTCCGCCTGTCATTGTCTCATTGTCTCTCTATATATATATACCACAAGAAAGAAATGAGGACTACATACCACAGAATAAGAGTATAAAACAAATACTTTATTACTTTATTAACTGTCTAGGTCTAAAACTCCCTTTGTTGCCCATCGCAACTAATCAGAGCGCCACTCTCATTTCATGTAGTGCTCTGGAAGAATGAAAGGGGTGCTGTAATTGGTTGCTATAGGCAACAAAGGGAATTTTAGACCTAGACATTTTTCATACATGTGGCCCATAGTTTACCAATGTAGGCTATACAAGTGGAATGGGGATAGTAGATCATCAGCGCCGATGGCTTTTTGAATGCCGTCACTTCTCTTTTGTTCATAGACACTTAACATCTCAATTTCAGATTTATATTGTGGCGATCTGCCCATCAACTGATTCTGTGCGCACTTTTCATACTCCAGGACATGTTTTTTGAGGTCTTATATTTGTTTGATATTTTCATTGGTCAAATACAATTATGTGATATATTGCAGGCAGGTATATATGACATCATTTGTTGTCACCTAGACACAAACCCTGAAGAAGCATTAGTTAAACGTGCATTGGTATGTCACGTGTAATCATTGTAGAGTCTGCTACTATGGGTAAGATGGATTCATATTATATTATACTTATCTACTATCCCCATTTCATTTGTATAGCCTAAATTGGTAAATTATACGTTTAGACATTTGGAGCGACATGCCAACTGTCTAAACGCCAAATTTCATGTGATTAAAAGAGGCATAGAATGTGCAGGATTTATGAACCCGCTATACAGTGGGTCATAAATCAGGCGCATTCCAGTGCTTGCACGACAATTCGGACTCAGGTAAACCACTTTGAAAGTTGTATACCTGTTTCAACTGTAATGTGCCCAGAAATGCCGTAGCGAAGCTATAAGTCTATAGCTCTATTGCGCCCCGCCTCCCGCACACCCCCTGAAATCAAACGCATTACAAAGTGCTGTGGGCGCGATGTGTGGGAGATTTGAAAATGTATGAATGGGGCTGTGTCTGATATCGGGCTGTAAAGATGCCAGATATCTGGCGCAGCCCCATTCATACATGTCGCCCTTGATGTGTACTAATAGGAATGGGGATAGCCCACGATTTATGATTATCTCCACTTTGCTTTTCCACCTGCATTTTGTTGGTTTGTTTTTTCCTGATTTGTTTGCATAATGTGTATTTTAATTATAATAAAGTAATAGTTTTTACTCTTATTTTTTTTTGCTTAGTCCTCATTTCTTTCTTATGTTATATAGCTATTGTGGGCCAGTCTGGTCCAAGCTTGGTAAATATACCAAAAACAAAACAGAAAGGCTAGTCTAAGGCACAGGAGAGCACGGGAACCCCCTTTTGGACCCCCAGGGCTGTATTTTAGGAAGAGAGACAGAGAAAGAGAGGCAGAAAGCAACTGAGTGAGTCATGTGCAGTATGTGAAGTCATGTACAGTAGCTGTGGAGTGGGCCCCAATAATCAAATTTGGTCCCAAGAACCAGCTCAACTAAAGGGGCCCAAGAATCAACTCTACTGACAGGCTTAAGGGACACCAGTCTGACACTGTCACATACTACACATAAAATATATATACCTAAATTTATATACCTATAGTTTTAAATGTATTTTTTCTCAACATAGGCTCATTTCATATTGCACTATGTGCCCACTATTTATTATTATTATTATTATTTATTTTAAAGCGCCATTGATTCCAGGGCGCTGTACATTCGAGGGGGTTACATACATTACATAAGTCAAACGAGTACAGTGATAAGGGATAATGACAATTGGCACGACAGAGGGAGAGAGGACCCTACCCGCGAGGGCTTACAATCTACAAGGAGGGGGAAAGAGACAGGAGTTTTTAAACATTATCTACCTCTAATGTAAGGGATTTCTTAACTAATAACTAGAAACAGTATTTAAAAAAAAACATTTTAACAAAATATTTGTAAATAATTCTTCTTTTAAGCCTAGAAATGCAAAAAACTTTTAGTATACTATAGATTATATACCTTATGGTATGTTTGATCTAAATATAATATACATGTATTACCATGCTGATAGAGGTTACATTCTCTGTCATTGACTGGGACTGATTGAGTTAACAGCGTTTTCTCTCTTAGTTACCAAGGTGATCTACTATAAGTATAGGGTAGTACAGTATAGGAATACATATGATATTGGTTCCTTTGACAGTGTCACTAAACCTAACCAGCCTTATAAATATTTGATGATAATGAACAAATGCAGATTTTCGAATACAATATATTATTTTTTATTATTATTTTTATTTGTGTACGAGAGGGTTATCAAAGATTTGGATACAGTCCAGAGTATGTGTCTTTTACAATAAAGCTGATATAGTTGTTTATTAACATCTCATGTAATTTTCTGGCATGGTGACTCTATTGATTTCTGTTGTCTACCAAGAAAAGAAGCTAGTTACATTTTGCCTCCTTGATGTTCCCAATGAACTATATTTCCAGCACTTCCTCTTTAAACATGTTAAAAAATATCCAGTGACCTTGTAAACTTTATATTATAAATTGAGGTGAAGGTCCTTGTCTGTCTGAGACATCTCATAGGCAATTTCACTTTTAGTTGCTGCTATATGATCATATTTTCAGTTCACAAATGTATTCAAGAATAGTGATAAGAAGGGGAGGATTATTTCTCGTGATTTCCAGGGAGACATGAGGAGGGATAACGAGAACTCTTCTGGTGACCAGGTGACCAAAAGTGCAGCATGTAAGGTAATATGGTTAAAAACTCTAGCTAAGGCCCCGTTCACACGGCTTATTTGCCGACGGATTGGCGCCGTATTCCGCGCCGGATTTGCGCTTAAATACGGCGCCAATCCGTCGGAGTCATTACGGTAATCCACTGCTCTCATTGAGAACAGTGGAATCCGTCGCTCCTCCCCGCTCGGCAAATCCGTCGGGCGGGGAGAAAGTGACATGCACATTATTTACGGCGCGGACGCGCCGTAAACAATGCATTGTCTATGGGGCCGGGAGCGGCGCCCCCGCCGCGCTCCGGCCCCGCCCCCGTCCCGCCCCGTATTCACGGCGGATTTGTGCGCTCAATACGGCGCACAAATCCGCCGTGAATAAGCCGTGTGAACACGGCCTAACAGTTCAGGCAGGTACATCTGCAAAACAATTACTGAAGCTTGTTTATCATTGTCTTCCAGCAGTTTTCGCCATAAATACATTGAAAATTATGTTTGGGTCGACACTGTAGATACAAAGCCCCTGAGCTTTCTGTCTTACATGTCCAAATGTGTTGGGACTTTATTAGATTGATTAGAAAAAACAACTTCTTATGCAAAACTATTCAAGAAGAAGCCACAACTAATAAGTCCCTTGGTCAGGTGAGACTGCTTGGAATGTTTTATTATTGATCAATGTACATCTTGTGAGTTTAAAAAATAGCTAATTGTTAAATAACATACAAGGCACTGTACTTCAGCAGTTGTGCCTTGTTTGGTTTTCAGTGATGTTGTTAGTATTGTTTACCTGGAGTGTATGTCCTATGTCTATAGGTATGTGCCACAATCAACTGTATTGCTTCTCTATGGATGAAGACAGAGTTACTTAATATGGCTGGGCACAGGCTTTCAAGACAATCTGTCCTGCAATTCACCCTTATTAACCACTGGCCAAAATGTAGTCAATGAGACGGTAGATCTATGTACAGCATAGATAAACCAAGGATGACATTATCATGTCCACTTGTGCAGAGCCACCGGGAGCGTCTCTTGGCCTGTGATCCACACAGCTGAAGATCACCAAGAACTAGAGATTTTTCTGTAATTGCCAGCTTATGAAGACATTATTACTAATGGTGGCACTATGAGAAGGACTTTGGGAGGACTCTGAGAAAGCATTGTTACTTTTGGGGAACTGGTACTAATTAGGGAAGTGTGGGGGAATATATAAGTGGTGTGGGCATTATTATTAATGGTGTTGTCTGGGGAAACATTTTTAATCCATATTTGGGGGCACTGTGAGAGGCACTCTGGCACAACTTCTTTTAGAGGAACTACCGGCACAGTTTTTTTTAGAGTAGTGCAGGAAAGCATTATTACTATTAGGACCACTATTTTCTGGGTATAATTATTTTGAAAGCACTACTATAAGTGTGGCTTTAATTACCATATAGGTCACTATCTGTATACTACTGTTATATTCTGTATATCACTAATATTTCTACAATGCTGTATTTAGGGGACACCAAATAACACAGGAGACAGAGAACTCTTTAAAGCAGGGGTCCCCAACTCCAGTCCTCAAGGCCCACCAACAGGTCATGTTTTCTGTCTTTCCTTAGTATTTCACAGGTTATATCAATATTTTCAGTGCATTCTGTGGGAGATCCTGAAAACATGACCTGTTGGTGGGTCTTGAGGACTGGCGTTGGGGAACACTGCTTTAAAGGGTTTGAGCATTAAGACAATGTTAGCGCACCAGAATTGGGCATTCATGTAGAAAAAGTGGTGAGGATGATCGAAAAGTAAGGAACCTACATGAGATGTCTGGACAGCAAAATTTCCATAAATGCATTTTTGGCTGGAAGAAGCATTATGGCTGTGTGGGCTGGATGGAGAAGGTGAGGAATGGGAAGGTCTACAATGGCAGACATTAATCGTGAATTATAAATGTCATTTTGTGTATTAGCCTGTGACTGCATCTGATCTGTGAAGTATTCTCCTGTACATTCTACAGTGCTGATTTAAATTTAATAAGTCATATCCATTTGGTTACATTACACAGCTATGACAGGCATAGAAAAGAGTGATTTTGTAAGCCTGATCAATGCTGTTGGATAACAGATTTGATTGGTAACCTAGGAAACTATCTGTAAATAATCAAGATATATAACCTGCTGTATCTTTGAAATTAAATAAGATCAGAACATATTTTTTTTTTTGATAAGCAAGTTGATTTATCTTTGCCTACATGTTTAAAGCTAATCAATAAGATTTGAATATCCATTTAATTCTTACCATATATATATAATGAAGATGAGCTGTATTTTTTGTCAGGAGAACTATATTCTTTTTAGAAATAGTTGCCTGTCACTTTAAATAGACATTTTGCCCCTGAGGGAATAGTCAATTAATTATGTAAGTACCTATCACTTATAAATAATACAATGTATGTATGACACAATATACAGTATTATCAGCTCCAAAATATAGTACATAAAACTATAGCGTATTAAACCAATAATTTCATGACATACTAATATGTTAAATGAATTAATAAAGAAAACACTCATACCAGGCAAATACACCAAAACACACATACCAGTAAGGCTCTATTTTAACATCTTCTCAATGAGAAAAGAGGATGAGGGCGGTTCTTTAGCAGTGATTAGCGTATCTGCTTCCCAGCTTTTCTTATTGCAATGACATTAAGGGCCACATGTATGAAAACTGTCTAGGTCTCAAATTCACTTTGTTGCCCATAGCAATCAGAGCGCCTCTTTCATTTCATTTTGTGCTCTGGAAAAATGAGAGGGGAGCTCTGATTGTTTTCTAAGGGCAACAAGTGAATTTTAGACCTAGACAGTTTTCATACATGTGGCCCTAAGTACAGGATATGTCATCTATGGTACAGAGGGCTTCAGAGCTCAAAGTAAACAACAGTAATAATCTCCTTTGTTTTTAACACATTCTATTTTCAAGCTGTCAGCAGTCCTGTGTGCCAACATGTGGTGATGTCATTCCATGCTTTCTGATAAGACAAGGAGGTGGGGAGAGAAGGGGAGAGCAGGGTGGTAATCAGAGAAACCTGTGTGCACTCAGATCAGATAATATCTCTCTTATCTCTTTAAAAAGCAAAATAAACAAAACAATATATTTGGAAAAAGTATTGATTTAACGTTCCCTACATGTTGAAAGCTAATCTCTGTAGTTAGACAACCCCTTTAAGTTTTTCTCATCTGGAACATTCTTAGCCACATAGACTTAAATGCTAAATTGCTAATAGAATATATTATAAAATATACACACTTAGGATGAAATTTATCAAGTGATTTGTGCCACTTTTGTAGCATAAAAAGTTGCAAATTATAGATCACATTATGCTTTCACAAAACTGTATTCAGTTTAAAGGTAGAAAATGACTCAAATTGGAGACAAAAAAGTACCTGCTCATAGCAAGCATCTACTTTTTTAGCTGGCTTTAAGACAGACCAAAATGTGCCAAATTTATTAAGAGGTGTGCACTTGTTAATAAATGTAGTAGATGTAACTTCAGTTTTAGACTAGCATATGTCAGTCTTAATAAATCTCCAAGTCCGTAGTTCATTGTCATGAACTCAAGGTTATTCCAATCTTATACATTTGTGTCATATCCACAGGATATATGCTACGCCACCCTCTCATATCTGCATCTATCATGAGAATGGGGGTCTCCTTACCCCTTGTGCTCATACTAGCTGTGGGCACAGTGAATGAAGAGAGGTGGCTGTGGTGTTCAGATCTCTCTGCTCCCTACAATGGGAGTTCTGAGAACAGCCAAATACAGACTTTGCAAATGTGTCTAGTCAATTAATGCATGTTAAAATTGTGACACAGAACGTTACTGTATTTCACCTTTTCAGTGCTTTTCAATAGCTTTTTATGATCTAATATCAGATAACACAATACAGTCAATATTACTGCCAAATAAGCTTTGCTACATCCTTACTTTCCTCTGAAGTGAGAGAGCCGCACATATGTGGCCACCTCTTTGAATCCGAGCTACACTATCTCCAAGCGTTCCGAGTTTTACATGTTGCTGTCTGTGTCCACATTTCACCATAATTTATTTAGGCACACCCTATAAAGATTTAATTACTCTGCCATTCATTTTTAAAATTTCTCAGCTCTGTGTGTGTGCCAATTACTTAGTGCGAAGAACATGATCTGTAGCCAATTAGAAAGCCTTTTCCTCAAGTTGAAAGGCTTCCATGAATGCAAATAATGGGCTACAATCCTGTTCTTAGCCATCGATAGAGGGCAGGTACTGTGCAGGAAGACATATTATGCCATCTAAGTCTTTCCTGGATATATAGCACATGATCGCTAGGCCAAGTACTTGGCTGCTGTGTCACATGAGCTATGAATATGACGTCATCGGTAAGGGACCCATGGAGGACATCAGAGTTTCAGCAGTTTGAAGGGAGAGGTGCAGCACCAGTTAACTTTATTTTATAACAGAATCTCTACTTAAAGAGAACCTGTCACATAGTTTTTGCCCCCCTGGCTGAGGACAGAACAAGGTAGTGTCAGACCTGCTGTTTCCAGCGCTGTGTCCCTTATTCTGTAAGATGCTGTAGTTTTCGTGTATTTAATGCAGTTTTCAGCCAGAAGAGTCATTCGAAAAAGCCCTTTTCCAAATTTCCCAGTTTTCTTTAAATCCCGGAAAAAATGGGAGGCAAACCCCCCCACCTAAAACTGACAAACCTCCCCTTATTTTGAAAAGGTAAAACATGTAAAATAACTATCAGGGGCGGAGCTAGCCTTTGGGGGGCGGGGTTTGAAAAACCGGGTCATGAAAAAGGGTTTTAAAGGGGTAAATGCCTAAAACTCCCAGAATTTTAAAAGAATAAGGGGCACATTTGCGAACAGCATTTCTGACATTACTTGTGCTCCCCTTCAGAAAGGGGGGGCATAAACAAATGTGCCCAGGTTCCCTTTTTTTTACTTTCGTTTGTTTACAAAATTTGGGGGTTTGTAATTTTTTTCAGACTGTTTTAAAAAAATACTATGCCCTTAAAAAAACTCTAATACTAAAAGGGCATTTTGCCGGGAAAACCAAGCAATGACCAAAAAATTATGTAATATAGGGCAAAAATATAAAACTCCTATGCCCAATCACAGTTTGGGTGAATTTAAACACGCAGAAATAACACGGGAGAAATTTCACCACCCCCAAAGCACGAATAAACCCCAAAGCCTTTTTAAAGGGTAACCCAATAAAAACCCAATACCCTTTGAATTCCCAACAAATAATAATGATGGATGTATTGTAAAAATTTATCATTAAATTTTATTAATTTTCACTTTTACATTTACTTTTCCGGGAAAAACATTTTGCACAAAAATTTTTAGAAATTTCGAGCAGTAAAAGTTTGCCCTGTTTGACACAACTTAAACCCCAAAAGAAATATAAACCAATTTGTTAAAATGGATAGAGGGGAACATTGTTTTTTTAAATGTAGACGGGAAATTTTTTAACCAAGCTGAAAGGGGCCTTACGTGGTATACGGGGGTTTTGCTTTTTTAAATTTTTTTTTTCATAGATTTTTTTTTATGCCAATTTTTCCATAATTATAGTCAAGAGGGGTTTGGGGGGGGAGGTCCAAGTACAAAAATACAAAGGATAGGAAAATTCTATGGCTTGCAGACAAATACAGAAAAATTTTAATTAAAAGTTTTGCTGAGGTTTTAAAAAAAAACGATGATTTTTTAAATCAAATACCATAAAGGGTTTAAAATTTGGTGGGGGTTTAACCCCCAAAAAAGGGGTTGCCCTCACAACAAGATTATAGTTGAAAAGTAGGACCAAAAAAATCTGGGGATTACTTCCGGGGTAACTTTTGGCAAAGTGCTAGGGGTTTTTAGAAAAGGGGGGCGGTTTTAAAAAGTGCTTAGAAAACGGGGGTTTTTTAAACTGATCAGAAACATTCTGTCCCCCCCAGGTCGTTCACATGCAAAGAAAGGAGTAAAGGGAGGAAAAGGGCAGGGATGTGGGGTTAATTGGCGGGCAGGGAGGAGAAACCAGTGAGAGGACTTGAAAGGGGGTTGTGTTGTATTGGCAGCGACTTTCAGGGACAAAAGGCATTGAAAAAGCGGGGGGGGGTTGTATTGGCACCACAGGGATATGTTTTTGGGAAACCCAAACAGGGAGGGAGGAGGGGCAGTGAAGAAAATAAAATACACCCAACCCCCCCCGCATGTCCTCTCCCCTGCTTCTCCCTTTTTTTCCGGCCAATACACACATCCCTTCCCCCCCCTTTTAAAACGCCTTTCCTTTGCATGTGCACGACCTGGGGAGGGCGAATGCTTTTCCCCACCAGTAAACAAAAACCGGTTTTCTAAGGGACTTAAACAAGCCCGTTCCTTTTAAAAAACCCTAGCACTTTGCCAATAGTAACCAAAGGGCATACATCCTTAGATTTTTTTGGGCCCCACATCTTCAACTATTATCTTCGTAGTGATACAACCCCTTTAAAAAAAACCGCCCGCCACCCGACTTTAAAACGTCGGCTGGGGTCCGGGCGTTTTTGTTGCAAACAACGTCTTTTGGCGTTGGGTGCAGACATCGGGTTTTGGGGGCTCAAGGGCCCCAACTGGGGCGAGATCGGGGGGGAAATACACCCCCCTGAACCCAGAGCAAACTCCCGACATCGGGACCGAGGGGAAACCCCCGACCCCTTTCTTTAAACCCCTTTTATTGCGGGGGATCATCACCGGAATTTCAATCAAAGGGGTTTTCCCCCGCTCTATCTGGTTTATCAAAAACAACCCGGGGACCTTACAGACCTGGGGAAGGCTGCAACCCTCAGCCACGGGACCTAGAGTAGCCCCCGGGCCCGTTTTGTGAACAAACCATTTAAACCCGGGAGACTGTGTGCTGTCCTGAACACTGACAAATGAAATTAAAAATGAATTTTGCAAAAATTAATATGCAATACATTTACTAAGTGTAAAAGAAAAAAATAACACATTTTTTTCCCCCTCAGGGGTTTAAAAAAAAAAAAAAAAAAGTAAAAAACAAAAAAGTGTAAAAAAAAGAAAAAGAAAAAAAATAAAAAATAAAAAATAAATATTAAAAAAATAAAAAAAATTTTGATAATTACAAAACGACAAAAATACCTACACTATTAGGTATCCACAAAACCATAATAACCCCGTAGAATTAATCTAACCCAAATTTTTTAAGTTGAAAAAGTTTAATGGGTTTAAAAAATAAAAAAAAAAAACCTGCAATTATGTATAAGGGGAACTTAAACTATTTCCCCCCTAAAATAGTCCCCCTTTAATAAAAAAAAAGCCTTTATAAAACTGCATAATTTTAAAAAATAAAAAAAATTACAACTGTTGAAACCAAGGGGGCAAAAAAATAAAAAAAAAATTTTGGGGCATTAATTTTTTTCGGCGTTCAGCTTAAGGTGTTAACACTGCTTAAACAGCAAAAATTTTTCAAATGTTTTTGGGGCTCAGTGAATTTCCACATCTTCACGTTTTTACATTAAGTCACTGTGGGCCCCCGGGATTGTAGCCCCATCTCAACCAAAGTTTGGCATGAAAGGGGGCCCCACTTGTAATACGTGCCAACTGGAAGTAGGTATTAAGGGTCCTTAATTTTACAGTATAAATAATACTTTTCCCTAACATATCATTTATTGCCAAACCGGGAAACCCCTGCACTTCCCCTAGGGAAACGGATGATAGAGTGCTTTCAAATCCATTCCTTGCAGCAAGAGAACTTTTCCCCCATCCCTGCTCCTTTCATAGCTACTATAAGGTTCCCCCAAAAAGTACTTTTGTTTCCTAAGCAACCTCTGTGAGTTGGGATAAGAACAAAAACAGTTTCATAGTCATAAATGTTTTCAGAAAAAAAATTTTCCCTTTTTGCTCTAGCAACCCAAAATACTCCCAAAATTTAACTTTTCTTAAAAAGAATTACACATTCCTTTTAAATACTAGGAGGGACACAAGGGTTTTATGTCCGGGGATTGCCACACTGTATATGTTTTGCTTGATCCTTAATTTAGAATTCATATCAACTTGCTACAGTAAACTGCACAGAAAAAAAAGCTAAAACCAAATAAATGCAATGGCTAATTGAACAATGGACTCTTTTTACTTCTGTTGGGTGAAAGGGGGGGCTGTAAAAATACATTTTTTATTCACAAAACCCCAAGCGTTGTCTTGGCCCCCAAAAACCAAATAGACCCTACTATCCACAGTGTGAATATAGCCCAATAAATGAAACTCGAACCCTGACTGGTTGTTATGAGCAATAAATCATGTTGGGGGTTTTTTCTGAGCATTTTGATTAATGAGACACAAATGTATCTGTAGCTGTAGCTTTAAAATAGTACATAGTGGAAAAACTGCTGCACAGTGTGCTTGAACTTGAAAGCATGCTGTCCTGTCTTCCATGGCTTTATTTACTGGCGGGAAGCCTGTACTGTTCCTGGGTATTGACGTACAGCCTCCATCACTGCAATATGCTCGTTAATTTCATGTCAGGAGATATTCTTTAAAAGCAAAGCTTCAAGGCAGAAAAATTTATCTACACAATCTGTTTGGAGCCACAGTAAATTGTATTTGTAACAAAAATTTCTACGGGGGTAATGCTGGACCAAAAAACAAAACCTTTCTTTAACCTCTAAGAAAATTGGGGTTATAGAGAGTAGCGCAGAGGGGTCATACTCCTTTACGCCTGTAAGAATGGAGCCATATTTGGGCCTTTTCACACGGCTTTATTTCGGGAAAGGATTTGCCCCGTATTTACGATCGTAAATCCGTTCCGAAATCAGTCTAAAAAAATTTGCAGGCCATTTTAACCCCTTCAGGGGCCCGGGGTTTTTTTTTTTTTTTGACACGTTTGTTTTTTTTTCCCTCCTCGCCTTTTGAAAAGCCCTAACTTTTTTTTTTTTCCACCTACATAGACACATGAGGGCTTTTATTTTGCGGGACAAGATGTACTTTCTAATGGTATTATTCACTGTACTATAGAATATACTGGGAAACCGCAAAAAAATTCCAAGTGGGACAAATTGTGAAAAAAAAAAACGTATTTTCGACATGTTTCTGGGTGATTTGCTTTTAAGGCGTTCAATCTTCAGTAAATATAATGTGTCATCTGTATTCTACAGGTTGTTATGCATCTGGCAATACCAAACATGTAGGGTTTCCATTATGTTTTGGTACCGTAAAAAAATTCCAAACATTTTCTATTTTTGACATTTGCGCCGCGGCGCCAGTTTTTGCGACCAATAACTTTTTTGTACTAACACCTACGGACGTCAGTGAGGGTGCATTTTTTGCGGGCTGAAGTGTACTTTTTATCGCTAGTAGTTTGGAATGCATGCAAAATTCCAAACGTCAAAATTGCGGTTTTTGGTCATTTTATGTCACTCAAAAAATTGAATAAAAAAGATCAAAAAAGATCATTTTTATTCAATTTTTTGAGTGACGTAAAATGACCAAAAACCGCAATTTTGACGTTTGGAATTTTTTTCTTCTACGGTGTTCAGCGTACGTGATAAATGATGTTATATTTTTATAGATCAGACTTTTTCGGACGCGGCGATACCAAATATGTGTAACTTTTTTATTATTTTAATGATTTTATTTGTAAAATAGGGAAAGGGGGTGATTTGAACTTTTAATACTTTTTTTTTTGTACGTTAAAACTTTTTTTATTTTTTTTAGTCCCCCTTTGGTGCTTGACCACTAGGGGGCGCGATTGTTAATACAACCTAATGCAATGCATTAGTGGGTACAAATATGGCGGTTTCCCCACTTCCTGTCTGCGGACGGAAGTGGGCAAACAGCCAGGTAAGTGACGGGAGCCTTCACAAGGCTCCCCACCACCATGCCCGGTGCCGATGACCGTACCGATCGGTGCCTGGCGCGTTCATTCAGACGCCGCGGCCATCTTGGCGGTGTCTGATGGGTAAAACAGCGCCAGCGGGCGGAGCCACCCGCCGGCGCTGTTACGGCCGGGTGTTAGCGGCGATTAGCCGCTAACACCCGCCGGCTGTGCTGGGGGGTCGCGGAGCGATCCCCCTGCAAAGCCCCTTAGCGGCCCTGGGACGTACTCATACGCCCAGGGTCGTGAACGGGTTAATATTGGCTTTAATGGAAATACGTGTCGTCGTTCAGACGACATGTATTTCCGTGCCGTATTGCCGCCACGTATTTGCGGCCGCAAAACGGCCGGAAAAACAATGTGCATGTCAATTATTGGGCTGGATTTCGCGACAGATTTACACCATATAATGAATGGGGATTGTAAATCCGTCGCGAAATACGTACCACACTAAGTGACACTTATTTCCAACTGATTTCCAACAGATTTTAAACTGATTTTCAACTGATTTCGGAACGTATTTACGACGTAAATACGTTCTGAGATAAGCCATGTGAACGTAGCCTTACAGCCATGTGCATGAGCCCTTACAAAGATGTTGTAGGAGCATGATAGAACATGGAGGGTTCATTAAACGTGGCATTAGGTGTAAAAACTCATCAACCATCGGATGCTGTCGTCCTTTAGATGAATGGCAGATTGTGATAACTTGACCTATATCATTGTAGCAATTTGTAGATGTGTTATTACATATTCAGACTTAACATTTGTTATATCTGTAGATTATATGCTGAATTGCATTCATAAGTGTGCGCCAATGTGAATTAGAACATAAAGTTACTAAACTTTTTATACACAACTATCAAGATTCATTTATGTAAGACTGGACAACACATCTTCTAAGCCATATTATGCTGTGTAATTGAATGAACTTTGGTGACTAAGGAATAAATAGAGGTAAAATTCATAAGCATGATGCCACCTTCATAAAGAGGTAACTATCATCAACACAAATCATTGAGTCATTAAAGTGAAAGTTCAGCTTTTTGGTCAGTTTGATGACGTTTTGCACCTTTACATCATTTTACATACTTTAATGTCTCTATTTCTGAGATTACCTACTGTCTCAGGCCATGGCTGATGCTTGTGCTGGATATGACAACCAAGCATCACTGGCATGAGCTTCTTGGCAGGCAGCGACTTGCATTTTTGGGCAGTTGCGTATTTCCAGTGCTCCCTCCAGTAGCTCATGCCAGTTTTTCTCATTTGCATTTTGTCAACTAGAACATTCTTCAGTGCGTCTAGAAAGGACGGTGGGGCTAATAATTACGTTACTTTTTTGGAAAATGTTTGCACACAAGATGCAGCCGCAGCTGAATTTTCGTTTTTTTTGGCTTTCGTAATTGTAAAAAATCCCAATACTATATAAAGACTTTGTAAATTTCTCTGATGCATTTATCGTGATATTTTAGGGGAAGAGAATACAGCCTTTAAAAAACTTTGGGGTTGAACTATGGACTGTTCAATAAAATGCGGGCGTCCATGCTTTTGAACAACGAGATTTCAAAGCTTGATTCAGAAAATCAGCACTTCGGAAGATGTTTGGCCTTACAAGAAAATGTAGAACTGCTTTTTGTCCCGGGGGAAACCAAGATCGATGTAAAGTCATTGCCCCAATGCTCCCCCGGGAAGAAACTCAAGCTTTTCTCAAAACTGCCAAGGCACTGGAAAGATAATGCTTCCTGCTCTTCAAAGACAAAAAAATTTCCCAGAACCCACGAAACAGCAAAAGCCTGCCTGTGGGGGGCCATGGGATGACGGGCTTTAAGCACAGGGTAAAAAGGTGCCCATTAAAGGATGGGATCTTCAGGAATTTTTTCCGAAACTCTCACGATCTCCAAAAAAAAGATACAAAACCAATAGACAAGTTGTATATGTCTAGTTTAAGGGAACTTTTTAAAAAGCTACAGTAAAAAAAAAAACAAAAAAAAAACAATAGGTAAAAAATTTTTTGATAAACGTTTTGTGGGCATCTCGCTAGTTATTGGGGTCTCAGTTAACAAAACAACTTCTAAAAATTTAAAACAATATTTGGTTCAGCATCTCCAAAAAAAATTTAAATGTGGGGTGCCCGTGTGATGGCTGTAAACTAAATACACATAACATAACAGCAGCACACAAAAATAGAATACTTGAAAAAAACTTTTTGCTTAAAAAACACGAAAATTTTTTGAGGTTCCCTTAGTTCACACTTTTGCGCAAAATTTCTAAGCCCACCTTCGACTTCAACGAGACCTCAAATGCAGGTGGGTCCTACACTACGTTGCTCAAAACGCTATATTTTTCTGTGGTCAATTCCAGACTTACCTTTTAGAAGTGAAGGCACCAGCTTCTAAATACATGCACTGATTAAAAAGTCTGTGTGGGATGGGTGGAGTGGCTAAAAACCAAGATGGAGGCAGCCCGTCCCCCTATATAAAATTTCCAAAAACAATATATGGTTCAGCATCTCCAAAATACTTTAAATGTGGGTGCACACTGTGATGGCTGTAATCTAAATACACATAACAGTAACAGCAGCACACAAAAATAGAATACGTTGAAAAAAACTTTCTGCTTACAAAAACACGAAAGTTTTATGAGGTTCTTAGTTAAAACTTTTGCGCAAAATTGATTAAGCCCACCTTAGACGTCAACGAGACCTCAGATGAAGGTGGGTCCTACACGACGTTGCACTAACGCTAAAATTTTTCTGTGGTCCATCCAGACTTACCTTTTAGAATGTGAAGGCACCAGCTTCTAAATACACTGCACTGATTAAAAAGTCTGTGTAAGATGGGTGGAGTGTTTAAAAACCAAGATGGGGGCAGCCCTCCCCCCTATAGACAATCCAAAAACAATATTTTGTTCAGCATCTCCAAAATACTTTAAATTTGGGTGCACGCTGTGATGGCTGTAATCTAAATACACATAACAGTAACAGCAGAAACACAAAAATAGAATACGTTTGAAAAAAACTTTCTGCTTACAAAAACACCGAAATTTTTTATGTGGTTTTAGTTCCCCACTTTTGCGCAAAATTGCTTAAGCCCACCTTCGACTTAAACGAGACCTCAAATGCAGGTGGGTCCTACACTACGTTGCACTAACGCTTTTATTTTTCTGTGGCCCATCCAGACCTCCCTTTTAGAATGTGAAGGCCCACAGCTTCTAAATACACTGCACTGATTAAAAAGTCTGTGTAGATGGGTGGAGTGCTAAAAACCAAGATGGGGGCCCACCCGTCCCCCCTATTACAATCAAAAACAATATTTGGTTCAGCATCTCCAAAAATACTTTAAATGGGGGTCCCACGCTGTGATGGCTGTAATCTAAATACACAAAAACAGTAACAGCAGCACACAAAAATAGAATACGTTGAAAAAAACTTTCTGCTTACAAAAACACGAAAGTTTTATGAGGTTCTATATATGTAGACATTCAAACCACTTATGAATCACCTAGGTATTTCAATTACCATAATACATATGAAAATATACTGTATATGGCATATGAAGCACAGGGGCCAACATTACCACAAGACCACTTTCTTAGTGATTTGTACTGTTTATAAAATCATTTACAAACTTTGACCTGTGACATTGATCTTTTGAATAATCCAAACCACCAAAAATAAGATTACCAATCATTCTCCTCTCAACTATTAGGTTTCTGCCATTTAGAATTGAACTGCAGACTTTTCAGAAATGGAGTTATTATGATTAGTGTTGAGCGATTATTATCGACAAAGTTGAAATCGGCACGGTATTTACGTTGATCGGATTTTTTAGATCACGCGATAATTTAGGTTTAAAAACTGTGCATAATCTATTAATATGCGCCATTTTTTGGCGCTTCCTGTCATTTTGGCGGCCAGCAAATCAGCCTTAAAAGAATAGAGCAGGGTGAGATGTGTGTGGCGACGTCATGACTGGGATGTGTATGGTTGCGATTTGGCTGGAAAAATCACATGACCTCGTTTTTACATAGAACAGCCTTTCCTGTTTCATGATCAGTTTTGTGTTCAGCGTCTCATAGCAGTAGGATGTGCGCTCGGCCTCTGTCCAAAGAGCTCAGCAAACAGCTCAGCGAATTTATTCTATTTTTTCACAGAGACAGCTCTACTTTTAGCTGTTGATCTTAGAAGTTAGTTAGATTTAGAGATTTGCAGATTTTAGGTAGTTAGGCAGAGAATTTTAAAGGAGCATCTACCACTGTAAAGTCATGGGGGGGTGCGGGGGGGGGGGGGCCGCGGGCGAACGCAGACAAGCTCTATAAAGGATACTGGATATTGTACAGCCAAAACTTTGTTTTAAAACATTTTTTCCCCTTTTGGGCCCCTTTTTTATTTTGGAACAGATCTTTTCTTTTGTAACCCGGGAGGGCTATTTGTTAGGTGCAAAAAAACTCCACTTTTATTTTCAGTAAAACATTTCGATAGGTGTTTTTTTTTTCAATTTTGCCCGTCCAACTTTGTTGATTATTGCCCTTTTCAGTGAAATTTGAAAAACAAGGGCCCTTTTTTTAGTCAGCAAAGGGGGTTTTTATAGGGGGCCAAAAAAAAACCCTTTTTTTATCCCCAATACATTTCAGAAGGGCTATGTTTTTTTCACTTTTTGGGAGTCAAGTTTTTTTCAAGAGTACTATGCAGTTAATGTGGAATTAAAAAGAATTTTGTAGTCATCACAAAGGGGAATTGATAGGGGCCAAAAAATACCTTTTTTTTTATCCCGTATAAAATTTCAAAATAAGTGTTTTTTTCACTTTGGCGCAGGCCAGCTGTGTTTTATAGAGCCACCCTTTAAATTTAAATTTTAATCCAGCAAATTTGTAGTCGCCCAAAGGTTTTTCTGATTGGTTTCCAAAAAAAAAACCTTTTTTTTTCCGATACATTTTTTGACAGGTTTTTTTTTTTCACTTTTGGTCAGTCCCAAGCTTTTTTTGATTTGTTTTTACTTTTTCAGTTAAATTTTTAATCCCGGAAATTTTTTTTTGATTTTGGGATTTAAAATAGCGTGATTTGCCGTCTTTTAATTAAAAAGATTTCCAAAATTTTTTCCATAACCCTTTTAATATTTTTTATTTTTTCTGAAAACCCTGGGGGCAAAAAATTTAGGTGGGGTAAAGGGGCAAAGGGGGGGGGTTGGGGGAGGTACGAGGGGAAGGTGCTCCTTCCAGTTTTGGCGACCAAAAACGCATGGGCCGGGATCGTCGTTGCAGGACCGTCAGGCCCTTTTAAAGCTGGGTCGGGCCCTGTGAATTTTCAGTAAAGAAAAGCGTCGCCCAATCTGTTTTTTCAGTGGGGGTTTTTTTAAAGCCCAACCCCGGGAACCAGAGTCATAACCCCCCTGTTCCCCCAAGGGACCGGCCACCCAAAGTCGTCATCGCATCATCGCATCCGTCCAACCCTGAAGCAGCCCCAAATGTCAACTGTGTTTTTTTAACCCATGTTTGGGTAAATTTTTATTTTTGAAGACCCCTTTGAGGGCCCAAAATTTCGGTTGGGGGTCAGAAGGAAAGTTAAAATGATCAAGAGGCCAAAAAGGATGATTTTTCTCGTTCTGTTGTAAGGGGGCTGATGCCCCTCAGAGGGGGAGAAGAAGGGCCCGTCCAATTCCCGGGAAAAATTTCCCCCGGTTGGCCGGTTGGCAATGCCCTTTCAGTCCCCCTTGCTTGTAAAAAGCAGCTC